>VZTB01003975.1:261394-266394 GCA_013397245.1 Thryothorus ludovicianus | reverse complement strand
TGAACGCTTTTTTCACTCAGCTGATTGCATTTCCACAGGTGACGCTGCAGACTCAGTGGTAAATAACAGCTGTTGCCTTCAGCAATGTTCAAACTGAAAGTACAGCCTTAGAAACTGTCAGCCTAAGTTCATTCATGGGAATGAACTTTGGCTTGAGGATCTGGAGAAGTACTGGGGCAAAGATGTTAGTAATGCAGGCGTACATCAAAATATCCCGACTGTGTTTACAAGAGGCTGGAGCCCTCTGTGCACTGTGAGAGGATGTACTTAACATGCAAAATCAGTAAACAGAAGTTTACAGAGATGCTCAGGAATTCTCATCACTGATGCTCATGGTTTTGGAAGTGTTTTAAAGATCTTAGTTTTGGAACAGTGTAGCTATATCTGTGTTACAGCAGAATATGTTCAGGTTTGGAAGTCCAAAACACTCAGCTAGTGGAGCAGATACTATGATGCTTGATGATGCTTTAGACAGCAAAGTTCAGCAAAGAACTGTACAATTTATGGAAAGGTAGTAACTTTTCATGTTGGAAAGCAATTAATTAAAAAGAAATCTGATGTATTTGGCAGATTATTCATTTTAGAAATGGTTAGCTGGTTATGATGGAACATCTCTGTCCTAGCTTTGAATCTTTTCTTTAGTTTTAACTGCATTTTAACTGTTCTTATATGAAATTATGTTTTCATAATGTTCAGGCTCACTATCCTTAATATATGTCTGTGAAGTGTTTCTCTTGAAGGCTGCTCTGAGGAGCTTTGAACCATATAGTCTGGGAGATAGCAAGGTGGAGAATCGAGTTAGTGAGGCTATTTACCTCACATTATACCCTGACTCACCTGACTGTCACCAGTGAGCTGCAACAGTAGCAAGCTGTGCCACCAGTCCCTGACAGTTCCCTGTTCTTCTCTAGCATTTGGTGAAATGTCCCTCTCTTCACTTCTACAGCCGCTAGTCTTCTCAGCCATGGAAGGAAGTTACACTTTGATCCTAGAATTTATTGCACTTGTATAACTGCCCCTTATCTGGCTCAACAGGTGCCTTTTCACCAAATTACATAGTTTCTTTGGAAAACATCCTCTTTTGAGGACTGCTGGGAGATAGGTATTATGTTTTATCCACTGCTGGCAGCTTCTGGGAGAGAATTAGTGTACTCTACAAAAGTATGGCAGGGATTCCATCCACTTGGTGCTTTTTCCATCATGACTTCACCCCAGCATGTTCTGCTCTCGTGTTTCTGGTAGAGCTGTGTGCTAGAGCTGTAGGCTTGGCTGCAAAGTGTATTACAATGTTAAAAAGAAAACAGTTATCCATATGGTAAGTATTTAATCTGTTTGTATCTGTAATTCCGACCTTCTGCTCTTCAAGAGGCTATGATGTCTCAAGCAATATAAGGCCTTCTGATGCTCTTTTTGTGGTCATTGAGACAGTCATCTGCAAAGAACTTTGAATTTCATGTGTTTACCTGGCCATGAAGAAAGCATCCCATAGAATGCCTGATAGAGAGGATTCTGAACATATGTTAACACAAATATTGACCTTCTTACAGAAAATGTAAAATGGAGGGGGCAAAAAAGGGAGTATCAGAACTTCTCTGGTTCTGTAGAGGAAATGGGGTGGTGAGAGTGTCTCTGTGCCTCTGCCTGTGCCTCAGTGCAGAAGTGCAATTGCACTTTCTATGCAAAGTTGCTTTGAATTAGGAGGAATGCTACAGATGTGGCAACATGGGCTTTCTCTGTAAGATGTTCACAGTTTGTCCTTTAGGAGTGCTGTGTGGCTGTGGCTAGATACGTTTTTTTCAGAGATGTTAACAAGGGCAGATTCAAGAAGATAGATGCATGCTTATCTCTTCACGCTTGTGATAAAATCAATGGGAATTTAAGAGCTTAGGATTTAAATACTTACAATTTGGAACTATCCCAAGATCCTTGACATCAAAAAGGCGATGGCCTCGTTTTATGCAGATGTCCTAGCACTCAAAGGGTGCATAAATTATTACACCACTTATCAATTTCTCTTTAATGTATTCCTCTCTTATATCTGGGACACTGTTAATAGAGGAAAAGGATTAAAAAGCATAAAAATAACTTGTATGTAAGTTTCTTTGAGTTGAATTTATATCAGTCAGCCTGTCAGCACTAACATATGGGAAATATAGTTTCGCTACCATGCATAGCAGGGGCTAAAAGTGCTGTTTAGACCATGTGCTCAACTCCTACAGAAGAGGGACTTTATATCACTCGTGCAGCCCACTCACAAATTTAAGGGGTGACATCCATGGATTCTGAATACATGGTAACCCAAATATTGATCTTGCTATAGAAAATGTAAAATGGAGGGAGCAAAAAAGAGATAAAAAAGTTGTAGATCAGAAGGGAAATTCAGTAAACTTTAAATACTCAATTTTTTTTTAAGAAGCTTATTATATTGATGTTGCTGTATTGAAATAGTAGTTGTAGATAATAGGGATTTTTCCTGTAGCTTTTCCATATCTTGGTCTAACTTGCAGTAACATATAACATCTCCTTGTACAAATTACTGTAAACTAGTAAAGATCCCTACTGTTTTTGTTTTGTTTTGCTTCCTAAAGCCCCCTGCTGCTGTTGATTACACCTAGATCTGCTACTGATTGGAACTGTTAAAAGGCAAAGATAGTGTGGATGGTTTCTGAATCATTTAATTGTTGAACTAATAAGATGTTTTCACTGGGACCTAATAAAACAGATCATATTAATAAGTATGTATACTGTCCATGAAATTTCTGATTGCTTTTTTGTAATTTTTGTAGGTATGAATGTAAGAGTCCCAGGCTTGGTTAGTTATATTTTTGAATAATATTAGTGGACGTGGTTTCAAGAAAGAATGAGGAACATAACCTACCTAAGACAGTGGTACAGGAGAGATCCTTCTTAATAGAGTTTATATATTTTTAGTGGTGTGTAAATGTTCTGTGGACATACTGAATTGAGTAGATAATTACATGGACAAGATGTATTCAGTCTTATGTTAATGCTACTTTTTAATAGCTGTATAATACAAACTGCACTTTGTGCATGTGGACCTTGAAAAATTGCTTTCCTAATACAGTAATGCTTGCCAAATAATGCCCAAAATTGGCCTAGGGCTATGTTGGCTTGTCATGAAAGAACCTCTTCTCCTTCAGTGTTCCATCAGTGTCCATGAAACCTCTTACTTCTGGATGAAAAGAGATGTATGAATACACACAAGAAAGTCCTAAAATGAGAAGAATCCAAAATAGATCATTATTCATGAAAGTTAAAATTTGAATTGGTGGCTTTCCTATAATCTCAGGTTACATTATTTTTATTTTGTAATGTAAATAATTTTCAAGAATAAAGGTGAAATTAGTATTTAGGGAGGACAGGGAAAGGAGAGGAGAGGGAGGGAGTCTAAGGCTGACTTAATGCCTTGTAAATCTGCAGCAAAACTGATCGTTTGATTCCAAGCATCTGGAAAATGATGCTGCAGAACAACTCTTGTATTGTACACAGTGGAGAAGTCCACTTCCCATTATGGCTTTAGACTAACTCACTGTCTTTCCAGGACTTCATCAAATTTCTTCCTATGTAAATACAATCCCTCCACGTGCTTTGGGTAAAGCAGCAGTTGGGACCAGTAGGAATCAGCAGTTTCCAAGTATTTCTCATTGTGTCACTCCGATCAGCTAACCTTTCTTTGCCCTGTCATACCTTTCATCCCAGACAGATCTGTGTCACCTACATTTTAAAATAAAGTTTTCACTTTACCATTTTGTATACATGAGAATAAATTCTGTTTTCATCCACATTGCTTTTTTGGCAGCCATTTTACTTTTCAATCAGCTGAATGCTGTAGGGTTTGAGTTCAGGAAAATGAAATCATTGTTCGTAACAAATGGTTTCTGGTAATTATTTTCTTCATTCGTGAAAGACATTTTATTTTATGACAGGTTATATCTTACAACCTCTTCTCTTCTTTCGGTCACTTACATTGAAATTATCTTGTAGTAAAAGTAGCATCATTTATCCAGAAAAGGTAATATTTTACCTATATAGTAATATATATGTTGCATTAGCACACTTCATATCCACACATATGCATATTTCTAACTACTTAAAGAATGGGAGGAAGAAAAAGTTTGAAAAGTTGTACCTTGTTAGTCTAAGAATCTAGTGAGAGAACTGGGGAAAATTGATATCATGTAAACTGAAGTGCTTTTTAAAAACAAAAAAATTGCATACTTGATATATGGTTCAGGGTTAATGCTGGAAGGGACAGAGCTAATCTCAGTATTGAATGATAAAGATTGGTAATTTCTGTAGCACCTACATACACACACACTGTTCATGGAATGTATAGAGTTTATTAAAGTTTTAAACATTAATTATTGAATACAGGTTCCCTACAAATTTTGGATTTAAAAATTCAAAGGCAGCCTGATGCAACCTTCAAGAAAAAAGAAGCCAGTCATCCACTTTGCACTCTAGGAGACTTTTAGTTCATTTGACCAACTATCCACATTAATTATTTGATTAAAAACGAACAAAATAAAACTCCACTGTTGTATATAAAAAGCTTAATATAGAAAAGAAAAAAAAATCTCTTTATCACAAGCAGATAGTATTCCTTCTGATTTTCTCTACTTTCTACAAAGACAAATCCATTAGAGTAGTGCTCATTTAATGGACTAATTTTCTTTGGCCTGGGTTGTCTGAATTCATCGAACTTGTTTTTGCAGAGATTATTTTTTCTTAAGATTTGCAGGGGCTGAAAATTTTGAACTTTATATTGTAGATAACATGAAAAATTGATTCAGTTTTTAAACTGAGATAAAAGATTTGAAAAATAGATTTCTGTGGAGTTTTCATTGACAGGTAAGTTTGTGTCAGTCATTCTGTTTAAAATTGGAAAAGTATTTTTGTGAACTATTTTCACTTATAATTCTATTTGCTGGTCCCTTAAAGGCCAGTGTTTGTTGTTACAGATGATTCCTGCTGAAGAT
>VZTB01003975.1:219593-261157 GCA_013397245.1 Thryothorus ludovicianus | reverse complement strand
TGGAATTGACTTTCAGTTGTTAAATACAGTGTAATTTATCTCAGAACCCATTGTATTGATAATACGCACTAGGTTATTGCTAGAGTTATTTTGAGCTGAACCTTTGAAAAAGACAGATATGGCTCTTTGTGTGGGGTTTTTGGTCTTTTCTTCTTGGACTAAGCATAAAAAAAATCCAAGTCAAACAAGAAAAAACCTCAACAAAAAAACCCCAATCAAACTTAATAACAACACAAACTCCTCAGGAAAAAAAAACCAAAACAAAAAAAACCCACCACCTTGCAATTATTTCATAATTGATGCCATTTAAAATGTTAGAATTTTTTTCTTTCTTTTTATCTTGCCTCATAGTTTGTTTAGTGCATTAAAGTCTTGCAAGGAGTGTATAAGTGCACACTAAAGTCAAACAGGAGCTGGAAATTCTCGTGGTGCTTTTCAGAAAGCTTGTGCATAAGCTTTATAAGTGCAGACCCTTTCTACAGGGCACTGTAGCATCCTTTACCTTAATCCCTGGCAGCATCACCTCCATTTCTTTGGCTTGTCATGAGGATCTCTATTAGAGTAAAACTCCAATGCATGTAGCAAGAAACGAAGCGTGTAGGGGAAAAAACATAAAGATTCTTGACTGAAATAGTTCTTTAACTTATTAACAGACAAGTGTGCATGTCAGAAAAACACACTTGTTTGCTGGGAGTATATGCAATAGCTGATGGGTAAAGAAACAGAAACCTTAATGGCTGCTTGTGTTTAGGTCACCGTTCATTCATTCATTTGTTGCTGGATCTATGAACTATTCATATGTTGCCACAGTATGTTACTTACACACGACTGGTGGTGAAGGAAGTAAGAGCTAAGATGCTTCACAGACATCGACATCGGGGGGATTAACATGTCTGCTTCATTAATATATATGTGCATACATTAATGTTGAAGTATTGAAACTGTTTCAAATGAAATTAAAAACTATCTTTTGAGGTCTGCTGCAGTGCTTAGAAACATTTTAGATTTTGGCATCAGCCTTACTGGTTTCTTAACCATTTTACTTTTACTTTGCCAGTGGGGATACAAGTGCAGACAGAGTGCTCATCGCTTGCCTGCTGCCTGGTTTTCTGTTGTTTTTCCTTAGCTAGGTCTGCTCTCTGTACTTGCTAGCCATCATTAAGCATATATGAATCCCTGTGGAGTGGCAGGCATGGATTTTGTGAGTGACATTTCTGGCAGCGTTTTCCTTGTATATGGCACCAGGCCTGATTTTCTGAAATTTTAAGCATCTATGATCCCCATTTGCTTCCGCTGAAGCTGTAGGTACTCTGTCCTTTTGGAAAGCATGTTGTTCAGTGCTAAATCTCAGGCAGTAAGAGATGAGAAAGTCCTGGAAACTTACTTAGCACTCATGTGACAGCCAGCTCTGTATAGCAGCAGTATCGTCTCTGTGAAGGCATTGCCTCCTCTCCTGCTGTATTAGCTGCAGATCCAATAATCTGCCCCTGTGAAACTAGGTTTGGCGATCAGTAGTGAATTGTTCAGTATTGTTTATTGGAGCTCTTTAAAATATATTTGCAATGTATAAAACACTTTGATATATAGAAGCTCACATCCTAATAAGATTACTTTAAGTATCCTAATAAGATCAAGGCTTGAAATTATGTTTTTCCGGATTTGAGTGATATAAATTAATTTTAGTTTAAACCAGTGTCAGTGTTCTTAGATGTTCATTATAAGTACTCTGTTTGCAGTTTATGTGAGTCTGCATTTAGATAAAAAAATCAATTCTATAAGCACAAGAAGCATTCTCTCTCCCTCTCCTTCCAGTATGCTTCAGCTACAGATTATCAAGGCAATGCTGTAATTATTAAACTCAACCAGTGAATTATAGAGAGAACAACAGTGGCTGATCACTGAACTCTGTTGGCACTGGCCTTTCACTTCTCATTTAGGTCTAGCTTACTATATAAAATGAATTCATTATTGTCAATTTAGATCCCTTGTGGAAGCTAATCCACATCATAAAGCCATTCTACACAAAAGTGAATTCTCTTTAGGAAGACCTTACAAGTACATGCAAACTAAAATATGCAGGAAATTTCCAATGCAGAGTAAAGTAATTGTTACTTATAATAACAGACTACCAGGGTGAAATGTCGGAGTACTTCAAAAAGAACCCCTGTAGTCTGTTGGTCAGAAGTCCATTCCACTTTTTATTTTACTGCTATTTCTGATTTCTCTGTAACCTATTGTCCAAAAGTATGCATGTGAAGGACTAACTCAATCCTTACTTCTTGTAGTTTTCAGTGTTAAAATTTGGTGCATAAAGTCAGGGGAGGAACTTTACTCGTTTCGGTATCAAGAAAGTCCTCTTCTCCTTTAGTGGTCTGGTTGGAGATATCTTTTGGACTTGGATAAATTGTCCTCCAAGTGTGCCATACTGGGTAAAGGTATTAGTGGGGTTTACACCAAAGTACCCGCATGGAACCAAATTATTTGGTTATAATCACCCTTCCAGGTACACCACCTGCTGTGTCAGACCAAACCTAAAATGATACTCAGTAACAGTGCATATTCCTTGCAGCTATGTCAGAGAGAGTTTTGTTGGATTTTTTAAACAATCAGCATTTTAGTACACTAGCATCTCTGTGAGTGTTTTTATCAGATTTAATTATTTAAATATAAATACCTGTATTTGTATCTTCCCATCAGCTGTCACAACCTATGACCTGGATGGTTTTGTTGATTTCGTTTTTTTATGTAAAATATAATTATTTTTGAGAAGATAAAATTTTGATAGTGAGCAGCTACTGTTATTTCTTGCTGTCTTTTAATTCACAGAAAGGTAAAGATATCTCCTAAGTGAAATTTACCTTACTGGTCTGGTAACTTTTCAAATGTGGAACACAAATATAACAACTCTAGAGAAGCTCTTTTCTAGTTTTATGCTTAAATGCCAAAGTTTTATGTATAGTATAATAGCAGGGAAGAGTTGATTCATTGCATTTACCAGTGACTGCCTCAGATTTCCTTTTCTCCTGTCCAAATACAGCTGAGTATGTTTTTATGGATGCCTCACATAAAAAAAAACCACCAGTGCATATCACTGTCCATTTGACATGAAGCAGTGGACATCGTGGAAAATTATTTCTGTACTTGGATTTCTCCATTATCAGGCATGGATCTTGTCAAGTTTTTTACTACTTTGTTTGCTTAAGGACTTTGTCCTGAACTGTGGAGCAAGAATAGTAATGACCTTCAAGGTCAATTATCTAATACTCATTTTACACTGTAAGCTGGAAAATCTACTTCAATTTCCTGACTCTACCTGTCTCATTATCAAGCGAACAATTTTTTGGTAGATTTTTTTTGGTGACTTTATTATTTGTCTCTTTTAAAAATTGTTTCTCTTACACTGTGCAAGAAACAGTTTAATTCATATTTTTTCATTGTAAGAGGCTAAGAATGTTAGCATCTGTGTCTCTATAAACATATTTAAAATTTCAGGGAGAGTTTAAATATTTATGAAAATATAAAAGGTAACTTAAAAATAATATGTTTCTCTTAAAAACTGGTGGCCAGAACTTATCTTCACACAAATTACTTTTGGGAAAAGAGAGAAGCACACTTAGAGTCAGTTTTAATATTTTTAATGGTTTTCACTTTTTACTTTGCAGATTATATAAAGCCTTCAAATATTAATATATATTCAAGATTAGGGATTTATAGGCTTCTTTCGTTTACTATACATTGCTTGTCTGTGAAATTTTTATGGTCTTCTGGTTCTTCTGAATCATAGTTATTGTGCATGGAGATAGACAGCTGATGCTCCTGATAACTTTTGATCACATAAATCAGTGAAACTCTTGGCCCAAAGATAGCAAAAGCCATTAATTTCTTTATAAACAGCCAACAACTGGAAAGCATGTATGCTGAAGGAAAAATTCACCTTTTTTTTCTATTGGTTTCTATTTCATGGATTTTGATGCTCTGATATTTAAAGCATGTTAACTTTAAATGCTTGTTTTTCTGAGATATTTAGGTCCTTCTTGAAACAAGCTCAGTGTTTCACAGGGGTAATATATCTGGCTATAATAATATATCTGAAAAAGTCACAGTGGTGGAATTATTTCATCATTACATATTTTGGGTGGGGCTTTTTTTAAAGAATCTCTGTCTTTTATTTCTGTCATTTAACTGCTGATTGCATATTTATGTAAAGAAAGAATTTAAATTTCTTTATAACTCTTGTCAGAAGTGCAGTGGACATGACTGAACTGTGCTCCCAATGTCCTATAATGAGGATCTTGTGTGATTTTTCTCTGACACTTTGAAAAATACTTAATCATTATTCTACCCTTCCTTTCTTTCATTGTGGTACAGGACATTTCATACACAGACATTCCATATCACAGAGCCATCCACAGAAAAGACAGATATTCTTGAAACTAATGTTACTTTAATTTCTGTATTTGGAGTATTTATTATTTTCCTACAATGCTTCTTCCTTTAAATACAGACAGATTTTTCTTTTTCCAGAAGTAGATACTTAATAGCTATCCCGCATGGAAAAAAAAATTCAAGGGTTTCAAGGAATAGCTGTAGCAATTGCAGAAGTGTATAAATTACCATCTCTTTTGGGTTTTTTTCCCCTCTCAGTACAACTCTTACTATAATTAGCCAGCATTTAACAGCAAATGTTTGCTTTGGTTAAATTATTCAGAACATTTATTTTACTTGTCAAAGGTTAGATCAGGTTGTTGTTTGAACTGGTAATTAAATGCAGCCTAATACACTGTCATATTTATATGCACTATCAGCCCTGTTTCCTCCTTACTCTGTATAATTTTATAATGTTCAGGGCTGACATTTAGGCTTCCAACTCAAATCCTGTTTTCTTGTAAAGAAAGCTCAGATTATACTTTACTGTTTCATTGTGCATGAATACACTTAAGAAAATAAGAATTAGGGTTGTTTGGAATATCATAGCTATGGGTTTCATTGTCATAAAATCAGTGAAGGCCCTTAGTGTATGTTTGTTTGCATATTTCAGTAAGTCATTACACAGCAACTGGTATGTATGAATTGTTTTCTAGAGATTAATGTGAGGTGGACAATTGCAGATGTCTCCTTTGCTAATTGAATACCTACGAGTCACAGTAACATACAGTATATTTAAATTACATTCCCAAATCTCTACCAGAAATATGCATAATACTGAAATGCAGAAAGGTTCTAAAATAGTTACATAGTGGACTCAGATGAGCAAACAGAATTAAAAAGGTAAGGGCTCCTCATGAATCTAGGACAGTGGCCCTTGCATGTGTACATTAGAGCACTGAGGCTGGCAATCCATTTTGATAAAATGAATGGGACTTTTAGAGTAGCCAGGATTCAGCCTCTGCACTTGCTCATGACAGGTTCAGAAACTATTTTCCACATGCTTATTTGAGACAGTAATTTAATTGAATTGTCAGGTGTATAACATGTCCATTCCTTTTTTATTTCTGCTGTGTAGGTTTATTTTCTTAGTCAAATTGAGCAAAGAATAAATCATGTGACTTTTTTAGAAAACTTCTATGCTTATTGGATGTGATATTGTTAAATGTCTGTGAAAGACAGAAGATTGCTGTCCAGATAAAAAAGAAATAACCATAAAAGTGGATCATCAGCATTTCAGCAATGTGTTTTTCCTGCCATGCTTAGACAAATATTTCTGCCTTTTTCAGTGCATTTGTGTGGCAGCTTTCTCTTCGTGTAACTAATGAAGTGATATGTATACATTTCAGCCTATCATATTTTTTAGCATTTATAAAACATTTTTTTTAATCCTTCCTATTGTACTGCAGATTTGAAAGTCTTTCCGTTTCGTCAAGTAAGAGCTGCGTTGTCTCGTAGCCTTGTGAAGAAACAATTCATTCTTAATGGTAGTGAAATCCTAATTTATCCACTGTCATGCTGATCACCCCAGACAGTATTATGTGGTTGCAAAAGCTGAGACAGGAGTGAGGGCAAAACATATAAGCACTATCTTAAAAAGCCAAGATCCACACCTCAGTTCCTGTACATATGATCTCAGAGTAGCAGAATTGATTTTTTTGAAGTTGGGTTGGTTTTTGGTTTTTTTTACCCTTTCCTCCCCCCTAACCATATTTTTTATAAAACTGGCATAGGCCACCATAGGCCACAAGGTAGAAAGATACAGTAAAAACAGAGTTAAAAGTGAAGTGTATTCTTGATTATAATTATAGCATTCCTAGCGTGACACTAAAGAAACTCGATGTATGGTGCTCAGTTTGTTATTTTGCAGCTTGTTAAATTTTTATACTTCATGGTTGTGGGAGGTAGCTAAAAACAAGAGAATATTCTGTGCTCTTACAGAAATCATTTTGACCTCTAGGTAAAGTACATTTATTTGTGTATACATCATCTGAACTGTGAGTCGTTTTGATTGATGTAGTAGATTGCATATACATATGGCATAAAGAGGACCTGGGTTAGGCTAAAAGTTCTGGGCTCTTTCATGATGGACTATCTAAATATAAACTTGAATAAAAATGAGTAAATTGATTTTAAGTCGTACACAAGTGACATGCAGGAGTAAGTCCTGGGGTGATTATGGCACACCGTGTGTGCCTTTTATTTGGGAAACTGATCATAAATTAAATAATTGCTGTATTAAAGTTTAAGAAGTATTCACACATCTGTTGCACCAAGGCAACAGTGGGAAGGAAAATCAGTGTAGATGTTTCAGATGCTCTCTTAAAGATCATGAATACTATGAATCAGAAGAAGAGGTTTGACAGCATGGCACATATCCATGAAAGTAGCTATTTGTTGGGCATAATAAATTTAAAAGTTTAACATGTAGAGTTAGGATGTGGATAAGGTCTAAAGCATTTTGTCTGTGAACTGAGCTTGGTGGTTGCTTCAGTCATGAAAAAAACAATCCAACAAAATGAAAGTCTTGTTCATTCCTGCAGATCTCTCATGGTCATTCCTACTGGCTTTGAGAATGTGAACAATTTTAGTTAAAATATTCTTTTGTCACAAATGATACTTTTTATAGGGCACCTTCTTTGGAAGGTGCCTCCTATTTCTTCATTAGCTGTTTCTGACATAAGTGCAGTGAGAGAGCTGCACTAAATAGAGTCAATCTTACATTTAAAGGAGGCAAGGATATAATCTTTCAAACAGAGTAACTTCACATAGATATACTAGTTGAATTTGTTATAAGTAAATGTTTATGTTAAAAATACTTGTATTCAGCTATTTGAATGGGTGAAGGGAGTCTTATGTGGATTTCTTTGAGAGAAAGTAAGCTGACTTGGAATGGCATACTAAAGGAGTGATTTCTTGCCTTTCTAAATAATTTTATTTCAACTTTGTGTTTTGACTTACATTTCTGATAAGATGCTGTCAAAACTGATGAATAAATAATATTAGTTATCTGGATTTGTTGTATTCAGTAGTTTGCTCATAAGTGTGGCTGCTAAAACAGAACAGGATTTCCCTTTTTCTTTAAAGAACAGGAACTTCCAAAACACTGGAGTTTGGATGAGTAGGCAGAGGATCTGCTGCCTTCAAGCCTTCTTGGCAACAGGTGAAATTGTGATATGTGTTTGACAGAATAGTCATCTCTGCTAGGCAATCTTTGGTTTTTGGCCCTCTTTTGAAGAAAGATCTATCCCCTTGGTCAGCTTCTTCCTCCTTTTCCATCAGGAAGCTAAGAACACCTGCTACTGCCATCTTCTGTCTTCCTTTTAGGAGAAAAAGATGAATAATACATGACCAGAATTTCAAAAGCAACTACTAATTTTAGGTGCCCCAAGATGCACAGCCTTACTATTAAGTAAGAAAGAAAAGTGAGAACAGATCACACCTATATTCCATATGCTTGGTCTCTTTCCATTTACTTCTGGATGCAGTTCAAAATTCTGATTCCATTCTTCTCAATGCGCTGAGTGGTCCAGAGCTTGGTCACTTCTAGGTCACTTCTCTGCCTCTAGGCACTAGGGCACTTCTCTATCTCAGGTATTAGCAGAAATGCAAAAAGAACATTTTTTTTCTATGCTTTTGCTTGTGGCCAGGTTGAGATCATACAGTCTGTATCAGAAAAACGAAATCTGAAAGCTGCCTTTTTTGCCAAATGGTCTTTTGTGTGTTGGGCGAGAAAGTATTCAATTTGGTCAGAAAGACAGAAAAGATGTGAATATTTGAGGAAAAGAATGTGAAAAGAGCTCTTTTGTCCAGGAGGATTCAGAATACTTTCATGATTCAGATATTGGGATATTTACCTTAAATATTCATAAAAAGTCATACTAGTCTGTCTAGCATAGACAACAATACTATCTGAAAAAGCTTCCTAAAACAAGAAAAATTTAATCAAGGAGGTTTCTAACCCTAACTTGTTTACATCAGTTATATTTTTTTTAATAAAATGGGCTTAAAAGCTTAGCCTCAAAGCTGTTGTCAGCTTTCTGTGAGGTATAATGACAGCTGTTGTTCCAATACAATTCTTCAAATCTATTTACTGTTTTGAGGGAATTCTAGTTCTTTTTGTTGATTACCTACAATAAAACTTGGTATTCAGAGAACACTTGAAGATTCAGTCATGTCATAGTGGTTGCTGAATTAGAGGGATCACTCAACAAAGCTTAACTTATTTAGGAGCCATCAATCTATTGTATTATCTAATAAAAATCAAAAAGCTTTAGAGACCTTGCCTGCAGTTCTGCTTGCATTCCCCAGAGCAGAGGAGCATATTTAAATCTCAGGGCACTGGATCTCTTATCCACCAAGACCTAGGGTCTTGTTCTGCTACTTACATGTTGTCCACAAATGTCCTGCAAAACCAGGCTTCTATTTCTTGCTGTGCAGTATGTGCTGACCCACTTCTAAAGCAAAATAAATACAGCACTTGAGGTAAAGAAAATAAAACTACTTGGTGATAACAAATGTACTGCCAAACCAAGAAACCCTTTTAATTTCAACTCACCTTTATTAATGTTCCTCCCTTTTAACAGTGTATTTTATCTGTATTTCTGAATTGATTTATTTTATGAATTCTTATTGTTACTATAAATTGATGGTAAAGTTCTGCAGAATTAAATACCTTTTTAATAGCCAGATTTCTGCTCCTGTATAACCTTGCAAAATACTGCTTTCCTGCTTGCTGTTTAAGAGCTTCATCTGTTTCAGGTTTTGAGGTGGTGCAGGCAGTGTGCTTGATGTACCATGCTGTCTGCACTGGGGACTTCTGTGCCTGTGTTTTGCATGCTCTGGCAAGCAGCAGGGACTGCCCAGAAAATATTTTAGGAGGAATAAATTCCTCTAAGTAGCAGTGCATTATAGAAATCATTATGCTACAGGGGTTTTGTCAGCCTGGCTTCTCTGAAGACTTCAGCAAGACCACTGATTCCCTTGGGAGTTTGATGTGCATGTACAGGAAAGCAGAGGACATTTCATCCAGCTGCTCAAAAATTTTAATGAACATATGAGAGTGGAAAGAGAGAGGAAAATAAGGTGTAACAGGTATTAAGATTTCAAATTATTAAAGAAGGGACATTATTACACTATAATTTTCTCCCATTTATAATATTATGAACCTTGGCAGGAACCTGTTCCTGACCACCAGAAACAAAAGCAGTGCATCAGGATGTATTGAGCAGCAGAGTTGACTTTCTGTGAAAGGGAGAACCTGTGTTCTCTGTGTTGTCATCTTTTTTAGTACCATGGAATACAGTGATATGTTCCTGCCACAAAAACCCTGAGTAAAATGTTACTCCTAGCAGAAATGGTATCTTGGTATAATATCTTCATGCAGTCAATTACCTGCTAAGTTATCTATAGCTTATGTTCCCAAGTCTTAGAGGTATTTTATTTCATTTCATTTAGATATTGCTGTTTGAAACTCACTGCATCCTAGGTATGAATAAGCATTTTACAAAAATATTGAACCTCTAGAGGGGCTCCTATGCATCCTGTTTTTGTTACTGCTGGTGTGGCAAGGCTGAAGAGAAGCAGTGTGAGCAGGCATGACAGAACTACTGTGCCTTATATAGACTGGGTGTGAGAGGAAGCAATCAAGGAAAGAAGATTCAGGATATTTTCTTAGATGGGGTAGCCCTACTTTGAGCCTTTTTTCTTTTGAGTATGACTTTTAGACATAAGCTACTACTCCTGTCAATGATAGTGGAAAATCCTTGCAGTCTGCAGTCATTGCACTGCAGCAGAATCAGATTTTGGGTTTTCCCGTGTAAGTCCGATTTGAATTCACTCATCAGGATTGAATCACATAGGTGAACATGGTTATGATTTTTCATGTTATATAGAAACTTCATTGTATGGTACGAAGCAAATTCTGCCTCTCTCTGCTCCTTTGAAAGTGCCTATGAAATTCTCTTATTCTTTAGCAAATGAGGTTTCCACCAACTTTCTTTGTACCTCAGCACGATACCATGCTGCTTTAGCATCTGCATATCTAGAAGAGAAAACTAGAAGAGAAAGATTTGATGTAAGTGCTTCTGTGCGTGCATGAACATGCTGGTGTTTCTATAAAAATTCTGTCAACCCCTGTAGGAAACTGTTTTCTAAAAATAGTGAAAGAATAAAGGCTGAATCCAAGATTAATTGCTTACTACTTTTAAAGCTGTGATATCCTAGAAACTTACTTCATTGAATACACTTTTAGTGTCTAAGCTAGTTACTATCATTTTGGGTAAGGCTGCAGGCTAAGCTGCCATTTTTTCCAGTTCACTGTTTTGATGATTTCTTTCAGTCTTGACGTTCTTTGGCCCTTTGAGTTACATTTGTATTACTAAAACATAAAGTGTGTAGCATAGCATGGTGCCTGTGTGTTTCTGAAAGTAAAACTCTTAAATACTTAAAAGCATACCATAAACAGCAGTAAACCTAACCATATTTGGAAGAACAAAGCTTTAATTTAAATTATGTTGAATTGTTTTGTAACCAGGTAGATAAATTATATTCTAAACTGAAACAAACAAAGAATTTCTTTCATTTAATGAGTCTCCAGTTGTTTGAACCTTTTTAATGTGAATAGGATTTTTACCACCTCTAGATCACTCTCAGAAAAGGGAGTAGCTTTTTAGTTGAATGACATAAAGATTTGAACTCTTATGGCATTTGTCCTTCTCTTTCACCTTCACTTAGGCAAAATATTGTTTCTTTCAATTTTATGTGATAGATTATATTTTCTATGCACTTAATAGGTGTTCTTGCTTTTCTCTGGACTGCAGCAGCTGGTCCTTGTCCTGTGTCATCTGACTACAGATGGATACAGTATTTCAGCTCAGGCTCAGGCATAGCCCTGACAGACAATGGGAAGAGATTTACATATCTCGTTTTTATCAACTGTTCTGACTACGAGGAACTTCAGAGACTTCAGTTGGAAGGAAGAAATGTGAAAATGCATCAACGTAACATTTTCACATCTGGTGGTAAACGTTTCTGTGGGTGGAGGAATGTTCAGGGCACAGGCTACATTTAGCTGTTGACTTTGGATCTTTTTTGGTTTGCTGGCATTTCTTTTTTGCAGTCAATGTTAGATTAAAGTTGTGTTCTCTTAACAGCCTCACTGTGGATCTGTCACATAGGTTTGCATTAAAAATAGCTATAGTTCTGTGTTAAGAATGTGGGATTTTTGGGGGAGGGGTTTAGGAAATTCAAACTGCAAAATGGAAGTTTGCTTTGGCTGGCTGTTTTGTCTTTTTTGTTGGTTTGTTGTTTTTTTTTTTGTGAGACCATACTGAACACATAACTATAGTATCAGGTATTTAAGATGGTTGTTGGCCTTTGTACTTTCATTGTCACCATTATCACTGCAGAAGAGAGAAGTTGTTTAGCCATAAATGTCAGATTGCCCTGTTCAGAGCATTACACCTTGAGAAAAATTGTTGACCCAGGTGAGAGGGGTCTGTGAGTATAAAATTTAGTGGTCGACATGTCATAAGGGTTTTGATCCTCTCTGTATTATTCAAGTTTTTCTTCCTTAGACAAACTAGTGTTTCTTGCTGAAACATAAAACCTCAAGAAAACTGAAAACCAGCAAATACGTGAACTTGTTCCCTGCTTTTAACAAATGTGTAACTATCTTTGAAATTAATAGAATTTTAAGTTTTTATTTAGGAAAAAGTTTTTTTCTTTTTTTTTAACTTCATGTGAATTACCAAGAGAATACATTGCCATAGTCCCAGGCTCTTTGTGTTGTTTCTTATCCCTGACATTTTAATTCACTACTGAATTTATATACTTTGCATGTTTAAGTACTGGTAAGACATGAAAGTTGTAGGGTTAAAACTGTAGACAGTGCTTTAAAGCTCCTATGGTAATTGTTCTTAGGTATGTATTCCTTTACTGTGGCTCTGGAGACAACTATTTAATAGACAACATTTGAATAATACAAATGTGCAGTTGGTAAAAATGGATTAGGGTTTCAGGGTGGTACCAATGGGTGATATTTAATATTGAATGACATGTATTAAGACAAATGCTTTTATATATAATTTATTTGGCATTGTAAATGCATTTATCTTGTGAGATACAGACTCCCTGTTGCCACATGAAGTATTCTGGAAAGGTTTGGAGTAAATAAATAATAAAACCACTTTGATATACAATCTAACAATATTAAATATTAAGACTTTCACATGATTGATTTTAATACTTAATTAACTTATTTAAAGTCCAATGTAACTCTGTTTTTGTATTAGAGATTAGACAGGCAGAAGTTAAAATGCAGGAAATGTTATTAAATGGGACAAAATTAATTGCATTTCATGACCATCAGACTCGCTGGCTGTTAACCTGTCCATCAGAGGCATGATCTTGTTTGTTTTGTTCTGGATCCCAGCCGATGCTAATGTTAATCTGCTCCACCATGTCAGACCATTTTTTATGTTTGCATCATTCTATTTTAATGATACATGATCTGATACATTTTATAAAAGAAAACAGACTTGCTTTATGCTATCCAAAGTTTGTCAAATTGTGCACTTTTCTTCTGACTTAGTAAGTGTTCTTTCCTAGGCGTGTTTTTTCAGTGGGTGGTGGCAACCTGTGGAAGTGGCTGAGTAGGAATCTTAGCTGGTTTTGAGCTGCTCTGCGTGTGTAGGAGGGTTGTTTGGGTTGGTGGAGTTTTTTGGCGGTTTTTCTCCTGGAGGCACTGGGACTAGTATCTTCTGTATTTAAATAGAGATGGTGGTAGTAAAGAGCTCAGTGGTGGAGAGCAGAAGATCACAGTGATGTGAGATAGATGGTATCTGTGGCCTAAGTAGGAATCATTACTAGAGCAAAGAAGAAAGCAGTGAATATTAAAGGTAAGAACAGATTTTTCAAAAATACTATTGAGTGTCTTGGCAAAATACCCAGCTTGAAACAGATCAAATGGTCCTCATTTCCTCATCTGCCAAATCTCATATTCAGGACTGTCTTCTACTCAGCCCTCTAGTTAGCATGCTTTTTCTTTTTTTAAATTCCTGGTTCAGGACGAATCATTTAATTTGGCCAGTGTGAGAAAACCCATAATCTGGGACTGCTTCTAGATTATTCAGAAGACATCTGCGCGTCATTGCTTTAAATAAACACAATACATGTTTATTCTCCAAATATTTAATTTCTTACCTAGTGTAAAATGTTTTCACATTCTGGAAAATCCTCACTTCAGTGTTCTAACATGCTTGATTACTTCATAAGCCACAAATGAGGGGCAGAGTTGTGAACCCTCATAACATGATGCTGTCAAACTTAACAAAACATGCATAAGACCATTACCACATCAGACACTTGCTTTTAGTCAGGTCATTTTAATCAATTTGACTTCACAGGGCAGGCAATTTATCACTTAGCTAAACAAGTATTTCCTCTACTTGTCATCAATTTAAGTAATTAAAATGGTAAACTTTGGATATGACATGAAATAAAGGCCCAAAGATAATTTGGAGAAGGTGGTTGATAACAGTCTGATACAATGAATGCAAAGTATTATTTAAATACTTTGGTACGCTTCAGTAGTTTTCAGAAATGTCATATTCAGGTAGCTTTGCTGGTACTGATGGAAACTGATTTTTATTTTTAGCATATCCAAGATTCAGCAGCATTGTTCAACTTCATCCTCAGAGTTAGTGGGTTCTCATTTTAATTTCTTCATGCATAAAATGTTCTGCTCTGTTGCTTGATTGTTCAGAAGTAAGAGGATGTCAGAGAGCAAGACTGTGGAGCAAGTGCTGCAACTTGGGCAGTTCTTCAGCCCTCATCCTGAGTACCTCCCCAAGCCTGCAGTTCTTATCCTTACAGGGAAGAGAGGGAAAATAGGTGTTGTAAAAGCTTCACCTAATTCTGTTTCACCTACTCAGTTACACCTTCAAAGTACCCTTGCTGAAAATGATTATATTTTCTAACTTCGCCCAAACAATATGAATACTCTTCACTTCTTAAACATTAATTTTGATATGTTTTAGTGTGTTTTGTGCTTTGATAAATAATTTTTCAAGGTCCATATAAACAGTGATGATTAAGAGAAACATTTTAGGTGAGTTTAGGTTTTTTAAGTTGAACTAATTTAGTTGAACTAGTCACTATTTCTGAAAAAATGCTTTTCATCCATAAACCACTTGTTTGAATACTGAATATTTTTATTTGGTATCTGTGTCAAGTGGAGATGTTAGTGAGTGGCTTATGTCATGACATAAGGTACAGTATTCATATTCAACTGTGCTATGTTTTGTTTATGAAATGTTGATTTATCAACTTTTTTGAGAGTAAGGTAATCTAACCACTTATGCTCGTGGTAGTGAATAGTCTCGCTGCTAAAACAACACAACAAATTTTGTTTTTATTTTGAACATCCATCTTCTTAATGAGCATCAATTATAATCAATTTATTATATGAACATTTATTCAGATCTTATTACAGACCAGTCTTCTGCCTTGTACAGCTCTGTGTACATGTTTTTGCAACGTTTTGCCCCGCTCGGGTCCAAAAGTGACAACTGCAGTACAGCTAATGATAAAAACATACCTCAGTTAGACTTTTATCTTTTTTTTGTATTTCTGTCTAGCTGGATATGACTTACACATATTAATGGAAGGGGTAGTGTGGCTGAATTGAGGCTATTGCCACTGACAGTCTGGAGAAGAAGTTGGTTTTGGTTTTGGTTTTGAATGTTTTAAATGTAATTTTATTTAAGCACTCCAAACTCACAGGTTTGTATACAGGAAAAATGACAATGCTAATGAAGTCATGATTATGTAAGACTGCTTTATGGCTAAAGGTGGTAGAAATCACCTCATGTGTTTCTTATTTTGATGGGTGTCTGCTAAGGAAGGCAGTATCCTCCTTTGGAATTGAGAATGTAAACCCCCGCCCTTCAAATTACTATAATTTTTGAAATTAAGGAGCTCTCAGGCAAAGGTATCGGAATAGGAATAACAGTTCTTTATTAGGAGAACAAAAATTTTAAAATTTCAGTAATAAGAAAAAAAAAAATCACTGACAGTCAGAATACAACCTGACACGCTGTTGGTCAGGGTGTTGGCAGCAGTCCAGTTGCAATGGTGGTTGCAGTCCTCCTGGAGTGGCAGATGTGGCTCTGTTGGAGCAGTGATCCTGGAGAAAGGTGTAGTTTTCCTCTGAAGGTCCAGTGGAGAGAGATGGGCCTGGTCTTCCTCTGGGGATCCAGCAGAGAAAAGACTACTTTGGTGTTCCAAATCCCAGATTATATCCAAATAGGAATGCTTGGTTCCTCCCCCTGGGTGGAGCATCGCACACTGGGATGATGGAATTTTATCAGTCATGAAGTGAGACTCAGTGGCCCATTAGCAGAAGATCTCTCCCTGGAGGGAGGATGGGTTGTGGAAGAGATAAAGAAAACTGCCCCAGCTGGTTTTTTAACAGCTGGCCCATTACAGAGGGTTACCCCACCCACACCCCCCACCCCAGTTTCAACAGGTGGTGATAGAATACATACTTCTGGTTACATCTTGCACTGCAACCCAAGATAATGTGTTAGAATAGCTAATAGAGAAGGCAGGATATTTGTAAACTCTTGAGTGAATAAATCTTCTCATGTCTAAAAAAGAAGTTGGCAGCTTCCAAGTAAGTGCTAAGTTTTCACTAAGTACCCAGTGAGAAAAAGGAAAGTTCTCTGAGTTAGAATGGTGTGTTAAATCAGACTATCTAATGCAACAAGTATTTATCTCTACTATGTGGAAAGAGGTTGTTAGTTAGGTAGATGTCAGTAAACATCAGTTAAGTTTTTCCTAATGAAAGCAGGTTGGTGTACTATAACCTATGGAATAGGGATGAGGTCTTGGAAGAGAAGACGGTGTGGTATAAGCAGGCACCTCCACAGAGCCCTCTTAGTATCTGATGGAGTTTGGTGTTGGAGTCCATAAGCCTGTCTCTCAAGGGATTTTTGGTCTCTTGAGAACAGGTGTGCTGACAAGCTGCTTTCCCTGAAAAGCAGGCTGCATTCATCCCTCTTGTGTTGGTCAGGGAGGAGCAAACCTGTGGCGCTGTCCATGGTGGCACGTGAGGGCTCCCCCTGTTACTTAAGGTCAGTAGCCAAAGAGTCTCTGTGCCTGCCTTTTCCTTGGAGTCATGAGTGAATTCATGTTTCTGCTAATTTCCTTCACTAGGTAAATGTTTCATACATAGACTTAATTATTTTCTCATGTATATTACAAAATAGTTGAACTCTCAGTCGTGGGGAGCACGCTTGGTGTTTGAGTTCCTTAGCCCTTCAACATTGGTAGTTAAAGTACAAGTAGGTGCAAGTGTCACTTTGAGCTTCCACTGAGATGTTAGGGTTAGCCAGTATCAAGTCTTTTAATCCAGTAATTGAATTTCAGGGGTTTATAACATTTTTATTGTTTCACATTGAGAATGGTTTTGGATTCTGTCTTATTTAATATGAACAATATGTTATAGGCCATTACAAATCAACCACAAACCTGTGAAGAATTAATCTGTCTCAGAGTAAGATCCCAAGTGTAATCGTAATTGTTTCATAGTTCCCTTTGCTCTTTGTTAGAATAGCAGAAAAGAACTTAAGTATAAAACTGTGAAGAAAATTGCTTGGACTGAGGAGTGAAGACTAATAGGTAGTGATACTTTTTTAAACTCTAACCATATGTATACATAAACAAACACAAGTAACTGATTAAATCACTATGCAGATATCAAAAGTAAATATATTCAGCTGTTTAAAACTGCTCTAACAGTCTGTAAAGTAAATTATGGTTCATATAGATAGTAACGGTATGGCATTTGGGGAGTATTTAAAAAGAAGAAAGTGGATACAGAAGAGAAGGACATAGAAGTGCAAACTTACTAGGGCTAATTTGATACCATGTTGTGGATGTAAGACAGTTTAAGTCTGAAACATACTGTATCTTAATTGAGTGGTGGCTGCTAAAACTACAATGACTGATAAGGTCATTTTGTGCCTGGTTCTCAGTTTGAAAGACACTCAGGGTTCTGCTTTGGTCAGATTGTGTAGCAATCTCTGAAGGACCATAAAAATAAAAAGTTAAAGCAGCACAGTTTGAAATAAGCTTGTAATTTTAGTGAAGACAAAATCAGTAGAAAGAAATTTACAACTATATTGCAAAAGGAACAAGAGCAGCAACTAAAATTCCAGAAGGAGAAAATTACTTCTAGAAAGCTGGTGGGGGTTTTGTTTTCTTTCTTTAAATAAATTATTTTAAGTTTTTCTTTTATTTATTTAATATATCAGGTATTTATAAATATCTCTATATTTTTGTAGCCATAAGCCTACAGGTAAATGTTATTTAAGGGGCTAGCAAGTTTGTAAATATTTTTCTTCAAGATTCCATTCATGCAGTTTTCATTATTATAGTTTTAAAATTACATAGGAAACACAATGAGGTATGCATACATGCATAGCACATTTTGTTGAGCCTAGTACAGGGTTGTTCAAGGCAATTCTGTGTTTTAGTGGTGTGTTTTATCATATGATTTTATGATTGTAATAATTTGACAGAAAGGCGTATCACTGCTCAAGTGGTAAGTCCTACCTTCCCTCAGTTACTGGCTCCTTGTTCCCAAGACCTTCAGATGTTCTCTTCTAGCTAAAGAGAGGTGAGAGATGGTGTGATCATTTCATCACCACAGTAACACAGGTTCCAGAGCAAATAAAGGATAATACAGCTGAGAGGGCATCCTTTTGAAAATAGCCTGGGTGCACTAGTTTCAAGGAATTGCCCAATAGTGGCCCAACTAGGTTTGTTTACTATTTAGGGGTTTTTTGGGGTTTGGGTTGTTTTTCCTCATAACTCACTAGGAAAATTAAGTAGGTGTAGACTATGAAAGGTCTTAAGAATCCCAGTTCCCCTTCATTTATTGACAGTAAACTGAAGATAAAAAGCCTATGTGGTCAATGCCATACCTTCTAGGAACCAAAGGAAAAGCATAATTGAAGTGATTTCAAATTTGTTAATGTACCAGTCCTGAAAGTGTAGATGCGTACCTCTTCTTGTATCTCTTTTTTATATTTCTTTCTAAATATAATTTTCTTGCTGTTAGAAAGTTATGATACTTGTAAACTAGGCAGTTAAAGTAAGTGATATTTAAAACTCATCTGGCAGTCGTAGGTAGCTACTTAGTGTGCTTGGGCAAATCAGACTTATTTAGCTGGCTTAGGTTTTTTTGTGTTGCAAGTTAACAAATTGCTGTACAGTGACTAAAATGCAGTCTTGACAAATGTACTCTTGCGCTGTTAATGCACTGGAAAGGTCGTTTCTCTTTCTTACGCACTGATCATAACATCGCTTCTTTTCACCCTTTTATTGGCATCCTCTTATTTGTTGCAGCCAATATTAGCTTCCAGCACTCCTCAAATGAACTTCTAAAATAGTTCTTGTTCAGTTGCTTGATAGTGATGTGAGTGCCATTCAGGAGCCTGTGATGATGAATCTGTATCGCCTGCTTCCTGAGATTTCAGTTCTGCCATTATTTCCCTTTTGGACTTCATTTTTGGAAGATATTTTTTTAAATGTTCGCTATCTAGTTGATTATGTTTCTTAAAATGCTTCCTTAACATCATCTTTCTAGAAAGCTGTCATGGTTTAGGAATGTTACTCTACAGTTAAGTTTTCCCACTGAAACTGTTGCATGCCATGCACAGCTCCCTTGCTGACTTCCCCCTTTCCTCCCTCTTCCCTGCAGTGGGATGGGATGGAGAGGAGAATGGGAGGCACAAAAGGTAAAGATCATAGGTTGAGATAAGAACAATTTACTGGAAACAGCAATGAGATAAGAAAAATTAACAGTAACAGCAGCTATACTAAGAACAAGAAAATAAAGAAACTTAGGACAAAAAAAAAAAGAAACGTTCTTGCTCCCTGTGGAAACCCCAACAACAGATGATAACCAGCCACTCCCTCCAGCTCAGAGCTGGCATTGCCCAGTCATTCCCTCTGCCACACTTTCTTGACCAGGAAAAAATCCTTCCCAGAAGAGACTCCCTTCTCCCTGCCATGGTATCGCCATGACGTGGTATAGAATAACTTCTGGCCATGCCACTTCCTGGCTACTGCAAACCCCTGTACTAGCCAGAACCAAGACAAGATTTAATATAAACCTTGATAAAACCAAATTTGCCTATCATGCCAGTCAGCATTAATCCCTTCTCATTTTCTATGTCTGTTGCCGTTATGTTAGACTTGACCTGATCTCTGAAAAAGTTCTTCAAAGGAAGATTTTATGGGATGAGAGGTCTTGGGTCCAGAAGAGAGATGATGATGGTCTTACTTCAGCTTTGCTCTGTAATCTTCATAATGCCCAAGAACTAGCATCAGTTCCCCTTGGAATCAAACTAAAAGATGAGTGGGGAGAACTAGAGAAAGGAAGGAAAGAGATTCTTGCCCTGTTTTACAGTCTGTCAAAACCACACTTGGACTTTTACTTGCAGTGTGATATTTGTAGGTACTATAACAATTCTTTTGGACTCCAAATAATACAACATTTACAGCATTGAAGTGGAAACACTATTGTTCTGCTAATTAGACAACTAATGGTGATGAAAATGCCTGGAAGATAAGGGGAGGTTTTAAGAACTTTTGTTCTTCACTTGTGTGATTGAAAAATAGAGAAAGGAATACTGAAGTGTTTGTTTTTCTGTTTTCTTTTCTCCAGATAAATACTCATCAGTTGGAATTTACTATTGCCAATATGTATCATTCTGTGTCAGAAACCAGTCACCCTTTGCAAACAGAGGAACAAGAGATAGGCATTGATCCTTTGCAGAGTTTTTTGAACAAGCCAGGGGAAGGTGAGTTTGTATTTCTGTACTTTTTTTTTTTTTTTTTTTTTTTTTTAGTTTATACCTTATATATAGTGTGTCATGATAACTGTACCTGTCATAATTTGTTTAATTCACTCAATGAAGTTGAACAGGACAACTTAAAGAACATTTCACAGAGTATGTAAGGAACACTCTGACACTAATGAAAACCACAAAAAGTCAACTTTCAATTACAGACAGAAGCATTAGCCAAATGTTTAATGCACTGTCATCCTTTTTTAATCATAAACCAAACACTGACTTCAGCATAAGAATATTGAAATGGGGCATGACTTCCTTTCTCAAGCATGGACTCTTACACTGCTTTCGGTTTAGGGATCTTTTTTGTTTGTTTTCCTTTTTTTTTTTCCTTTTTTCTTTTTTTTTTTTTTTTTTTTTTTTTTTTGATTTTACAATAAAGTTCAGTATGTTATTTTGGACAAAATTATGCAAATGAAAAGTCTGATTTTTGTTCAACTCGGCCCCTATGTTCTTATTTGAAAAAATATCTTGAAGTTAAGATAGAATGAATAGGCTCTAAAGATAGAAGTTACTACATAACCTGAAGCAAATTAGTTAAATGCAGTATTTGGAAGATTCTAATGAACAATGAGAACAAACTACTTGGATAATGCAATGCTTGTCTGTTTTGCTCATCTTTTCTACTTATTTGCTGGTAGTGACAGTGTAGTTGGTTCGAATAAAGTGATAAGCTTAATGAGGAAGCTCGTCCTTGTCATGAAAACATTCCTCAAGTACTCAGTTATACACAGTGGCACCTTAACTACCTGTAATTTTCCAGTCATTGAACACATGTACCAGGAGGGCAAAATAAAAAATTCATTTTAGAAACAACTTTGTCACATTTTCTAAGCCCCTCACCCAGATCAAGTACTCTATATGGGTGTATCTGTTTATAAGTCCTCTGTTTACTAGTGCTTATTAAAAAGCTACGTCAAGTTTTGCTCAGTCAGGTTTATTACTTCAGTTTAGAAGAAGCTGATGTTTCGCTTCAAAATATATTGGTATAACTTCATTGTCCCTTTGAATTAATTTTTTCTCTGTTTCTTCATTGGTTTATAAAGCTTCTTTAATGTTTGAAAATGACAATGTATGTCATGGGGAAAGTATTTTAAAACCTGACGATTAAATGGAATAGCTTTTCTAGGTCAGTATTTCTTTTCTATTATGTTTGACATCTTAATGCTATAAAGCCATTTTGGCCCGATAAACAAAATGTAATTTTTGTACATACTTCGAGGAACTTGAAAATAATCTTTTTTTTTTTTTCAATAACCTAAAATAATACACATTTTCAAGAGGAAAACCAGCTTGCTTCTAGTCTACCCCAGTCAAGAAAAAGATAAACATTTTCTTCTGATTTCTATTTTCTTTAAAAAAATTGGTAATTCTTTCAACTCTGTTTCAAGAAAAAGCAAAATTTTTACCCTGTTAAAAACCCACTGTAAGTTAATTTTACCCTTTATTGTGCCCAGAAGCGATTAGTTACCTTGACTGAAAAGGTTTCTCATTTTTATCCCAACCTTAACATTTCTATGACATACAAAGTTATTAGGATTGAATTGATGTTTAAAAGTGCCATTAATTCATTTACCCCAAATGTTCATTAACAATGTAAATGTATGCTGATGTTCTATGAGACAAGGAAGTGACTAATGACTCTTCGCACTAACAACACTTAAAATGAATAGAAACTTTAGATAGCTAATCTTGAAGTAATCAAGACCCTCATTCAGCTTGGCATCTCTGTATGCTCTAAAACAGCTGTCAACTGTTAAAAATATATACACAACACACACATACGCACATGCGAGGATAAAGATATGTAAATACATGGTTCCCCAAGTCATAAAGGTTACCAACTATGGTACATTTTTTATGTTCTATCTATGTAAATATTTTATATAAAGCATCCATTTCATCTTCAGAGCATTTTTTGCTGTGAAACACATAGTGCATTTTAATTTGAAACTTTATATATCCAGAATAAGTCTTTAAAGTTTTAATGTTTCGTTTTAAATAAAGCGTGTGTTTGCTTGGTGTTAGCTCTTTAGACATCAAAGTATAGAGTCGTTCTGTCCATGCAGTCTGTCCATTGTTGTTTTCACAAAAGTATTTCAAGACAAGGTTTTTCAATTCAGCCTCAAGTTTCAGGGTTGATACAGAATCAGCTTGCTGAAAAACTGTATCTTAATTTTTTTGTTTCATGAATCACAGGCGTACAGTGGAGTAGTGGTCCATTGGAGACGTTCTGTGCAATATTGTAGAATATCAGGACATCTGAATTATGTTTTTGAAGCATGATTGAATGCTTACCTTGGAGGAAAAGTGATAAAAGCCTTCACTGAAATGAGGTGATTGGAAAAAGACACAGCACTGATAAGGGTGCTGAAAATAAATATTTAGTTACTGATCTAGTCAGATTTGTTAATCTACATGAAGTACTGTATTTTTGGCATGTGCAGTTGATACCAAAACTTGATGGAGAACCAGAAGATGTCATGTCCAGCTGGAGATACAAAATTCTCTCACAGTTTTCATAAAATTAAAGAAATCTCAAAAATACAGGGATTGCTCTTAAGTATAGCTGTTTGGAAAACTGCATGCATCAACTACTTTTTGTTCATTTGCTGTCGGCTTGAAAGGGTATATTGGATAGGATTCCAGAAATATGTTGAGTCTAGTAGTACTCAGTGCTTTTACTAATATTTCAGTGAAGGAATAGAGAGAAAACATGGTTTATTTGGGACAGGACTGTTGACACAACAGAGAGTAGACGTAAAATTCAAAGTATTCTTGAGATTTTGGAGAAGTGGCCTGAGAAGAATAAGACATGGTTCGCTTGGAACAGCTGCAAGGATTAATGTTACAGAAGCTAGGCACGAGACAGTTACCTAGCTGAACAAATGAAAGTAGATCATTACAGATGAGGTAAGTGTCATTTGGAGAATGGTTTGGGTGTTGGTAGCTCTCCAGATTTTATGTAACTGATAAACTTTGAATCTTGAGTTACGATGGGCCATGAGATTGTGCTTTTTTGCAAGTTTAAAAAATTCAGAATAAGCCTTTAAGTGTAAAGGCTATCCCTTTTCTCTGTCCCTTTGAAGCATTTAAAAAAATCCATTAAGATTGTATTTTTGTCCTTTTCTGTTCATTAATTTGGTCTTACATCTGATTTTTCTTTCAGGATATAAAAAATGAACATACCATATATGCACTCATATATGCTTTTTTTAAAGAGCGTTTTTGAATAGCTGGTTAGAAATTTATGGCAGGGATTCTCACTTGCAATTTAATACTTGTAATGGAAGATTTTAGTTCTTTTAAGGAATTGTATGTTTTGGTTGTTTTTTGTGGATCTGGTTGTGTTTTAATTTACATGCATCTAGGTATATGTGCATTATTAGGTTTTCTTTTGGCTATGGTAGGTTGATGACATCTTGCTGCATTCTCTATTCTGGGAATCATCATGTTTTTTATTCCCTTTTTTCTAGCAATGTTTTTGTGTGATCCCCTCTGAAACAGGGATCTTTCACAGAGAAGTGGGTGAATCTTAGCTCTGTCTCCAGCAGAGACTTTGTGAGACCTGAATAAAATTTCAGAATCATTACTGTTGTACCTTCTCCTCACATATTGCATCTGACAAACTGTTTTTCTGACTTCCAAATGCTCTAGGTTTCTGTTTCATTGAAATGGGATGACTGGCTTAACTTTGTGCCTACATTTTTGCTCCAAGTTACAGTGTCCACCACGTTCTGACACCAAGTTTTGAAAAGCAAAGTAGATAGTATTCCAATTTCATTGATATAATGAGAAAGTTGATCCTCTAAGGACAGACTGGAACAATACATTTAATACTCTTCAATTTAATTTGTTCAATATCACAATTAATACAATTAAGGTCACTTGAAATGAAACTATTAACAAATTGGGTAATTTACTTTAACAATGTCAGTGTGTTCTCACAATTACATTTGCTTTAATTAGTGTACAAGCTATTATTTAATAGCATACTTCACATAGAAAAATGTAATGTGTTCTTTGTTCTTAATAGAAGAAAAGGGGAAACCTTTAATGGGTCAAAGTGTTTGGGATTTGGAGTTTGGTAGGATATATTTCATGTATAAAGGCTGTAGTTGGTGGTGAGGACAGAGAAGGCTGATGTTGCTGGAAGGACAAAGATAACTGCTGGAGTGTGTGACTGAAATTAATCCAGTTGAGACAGATAAGTTCCCCACCTCATACTTACTATTGCATCCCTCCTGATTCTCAAGCCTGCCATGAAAAAATATAAGAGATGGTAAGACAACATTCATATTTCCATTTTGACTGTATACTGGGTGTGTGTGTTTCCATTGTTTGTCTTTGGACAATTATGCTATTCTGGTGTTAATCTCATAGTCCTGATCACTAGAAAGTATTTCCACAGAGAACTATACCTTACGTGAAATTTGAGATACCTGGTTTATATTAGTGTCATACAGAAAATGAGTAGAAAACAGAAGGGAATGAAGTAATAAAGTAAATGCCATCTTTTCTGGACAAAGCAAGACCCATGTGTTATCAAATAATTTCCCGAAATCTTAAGTGTAATTCACATGGACTGTTTTGGCCCTTGACATTCCTTACAGGGTTAAGTGAATTTTTGCTGTCAGTAAATTATGTTATCTTCTAATTGGTCCTTAGATACTCAGTGTTATAAGTTGGGGTTTCTTCCTCTTACAACCACCTTCACTCAGGTATACTGTGCTGATGTGGATTGTCCTGTACAACATTTATTTAGCTCCATTTTTTGAGATGATTTCATTTAAAGGAAAATAACATAGAGGTCTACACCTCTCTACATGAGAAGTACTTTCCTAGATAAAAGCAATTGAGAATGCAAATACAGTGAGTTGCTGAAGACTATTTCCTTACCAAATATTTTTTGATGGTGTATTTTATGATGTCATGTGTGTCATATCATGTGTGTTATTTCATCTCCTCTCCAGGAAACAACATGAAGTATAGCATTGTGTTTTTAAGAGTCCTTTTAAATATGCATGCTACTGTGTGTTTTCATTAAATAGATGAGATTGGAACAGGGAACCTCTTTGCATTATATTGGAACAGAAGAGCTGAGGGTTGTGATTGTTTCTAAATGTTTTTGGGGTTCCATGCTGTGGTTTACACCAGGCTCTGAAAAAGCCCTGTGTCCTTCATTGGTCAGTTTTACCCTTCAGCCAGCAATTTCCAGTGTGCCCCACGAGGACAGTTCTTGCCAGTGGTCCTGTTCAAAACCTTTGTGCTTCTCCTGCAGGGCTTAGTTTCCTCATTAAAGGCATAGGTAGGATGGAGGAGAAGGAGCTGTCCTCAGTCTGTTTCACTTTGTATTGGATGAATGAAAGCAAAAATGGTTTTTACATCTTCCAACGCCATATGCTAACATAACAAGCATTTTAATATTCATTTATTAATAATAACTGCTGTTTAGCTTGCTTTTAATTGAGCTGCAACAGGATTATAGTGACAAAGGCTATTGGAGCAGCACAGTGTATCTTGAGCTAACTCAGGCTGTCACTAGCTGCTTCCCTACAACTCTTCATTTTCCTCTTTTCTGTATTAGACATTTTTATTAAAAGATCAGTTAACAGAAAAGCTATGCATGTTTAAAAATGCATATATTTAATACAGTTAGCTGAAAATCTAGCTATCTTAGCCATCACACAATACAAGTTTTACTTGAAAGAGTGTTTTTGTACAGGTGTTGACATGCTCTTAGAAATTTCCTTCTTGTGGGCCCTTTTGTTTCAGTGTCTTACTGAAAATTTGTATTTAGGAATTGCAGAAGTATTTTTAATTACTTCATCTGTGGAAGCAAATGTGAGTAGCAGCCATGGGCTTGTGAAATACCAGCTTCGAAAGATGGATTCTCCTCTCTAGAATTGGTAGATACAGGAGGTTTTGGTGGTTTCACATGAGTTGCACATTGCATTAACTCCAGTTTGGAGGTTATTTTTTGACATGGGTAACTGGCACAAACATCCTTTAGGGAAATGGCTGTCAGTGGTTGATGTGGCAAATTCTAGGGATGACCTTTTGGACAGCCATGTCTATTCATGGAATGGTTGGGGTTGGAAGAGAAATTAAAGACCATCCAGTTCCAATCCCCTCACTATAGACAGGAAACCTCCCACTAAATCAGGTTGCTCAGGACCCCCTCCAGCCTGACCTTGAACACTTCCAGGGATGGCGCATCCACAATTTCTCTGGGCACCCACAACTTCTCTTGTCTAAGTGAAATTAAAGTGTTTGTTCTGGAAGTTCCACTCTAAATCCTGATATGAAAACAAGACCATTCTCACTAACAACACTTGGCTCACTACCTCACTTCAGTCATCCCAGCTGGGAGTGTCCAGGTATTTTCAGGTACAGCTCTGCCTCAATACTGGATGGCATAAATCACTTGTCGGCCTCATGTCATTCTTCTAACAATTCCTTGTGACCCTACTTTGGGAGAGGCTGATCTGAGCATTTCTCTTTCTTTTCCTAGCTTTTCCCAGATCCAAATTAAAGATCAGCTAGTTGACTCTCATCTTGCTTTCTAGTATACATGTAGCATAATAATACATAATGCATAAAAGGAAATAATATGTAGCATAAAAGGAAAGAATGCAAGTTAAATGAAAAAGAAATTTAAATTTTTTTTAATAAATATTACATGCTTAGAGGACCTTAAAATACCGAGAAGAAATTTCCATTTAAACTATAGTAACCTACTGAACAGCAAAATAAAACAGAATAATATTTTCTTATACAACCTCTGTAAATGTAATTAAAAGTGGTTTAAAACTAGTTCATTATAAAAATTTATACATAAGCTAACAATGAGAGTACAATCATTCTTTTGAATATTTTGCTCAGACTTTACACAGACATATAATATGAAGGTTACTAGCCATAAACATCTCACATATTAAGTGTTTCCAGGCAATGATCAAATTATGTTAAATGGCTGTATCTCCTACATATGGAAAAGGCAGATTCTCTTAATTTAAAAAAATTGAACTGTACATGTTTGATTGTACTTGTGTATGTATAATAAAAGACTAGTAAATCAGAATTCTAGCTGAGGCCAGCATGATTGGTACAGGATAATAATTAAATGTCTGGGTTCACTTCTGTCCTCAGATACCAAAGATTGTAATTTACAAAGCAGTGTATGAATTGTGAGCAGCTAGCTGATGTTACAGACCTCTGTATCTGAGATTAAATGTATGTTAAAACATTTTTAAAGAGCTTAACTGTCACAAATTTGATTGAATTAGAAATTGATTGTTCTATATAACAGAAATATGTCACTACAGATGGGATGTTTCCTGTCTTTCATTTATGTGGACACTTATAAAAACCTGGAATTCCTTATTTTAAAAACAGAAGGTTTCATCCTACTTTCACTAAAGTGATGCTGCAAAGCTTCAGTTTTAGGCTTTCTATTGACTAATAAGCCTTATCCTTTAGCCGCCGTGGTACCCAGGGTACTCCCTGTCCTCATCCTCTTTGGACATGCAAAACTAAGACACATGAAAGGGGAGAGAAATAAAGTACTGTCATATTTTAGTGGTAAGAAAATTATCTGGTAAGATGTGTATTATTTATTGACAATCTGGCCTTTTAACAAAGAAAAATAGGCCCATGCTTAGGTTGCCACTGCAACAGCCGAAACAGCTGATACTTTAATGAACAACATACTGAGGGCCATCCAGGACATAAGGCAAATTAAGCAGGTTACAAACTGCATATCTTCTGTTTAGGTTTAGGAGATCTCCCCAGCTCTGACAATTAGCTCCGCTGATCAGGCAAGCAGACAGACAGAAACAGAAGGAGGCCATTTGTATCAATTTGAGGAACAGAACTAGTAATGAAGTAAAATATCTGTACCAGGTAGTTTCACCTCCGCTTTGGAACAGATATTTCTAACTGCTGGTTTCAGCTTTGCAGTAGCAAATAAATAAATAAATATGTGCTGCTTAACAAAAGCTTATTTTCTGTTGTTTACAAATTGAGAGCAAAGGAATAATAATACTTCTAACCTAACGGATTTTTAAAAAGGATAAAACATTTTCTGGACATACAAGCAAATAACAATCTTGGTAACCTGACAGCTTTGTTTAAACGTTGAATTTGAGTTTCCTTTCATGAAAATCTTTTCAAAGTACAGCAATTCAGCTGTGAAAACCTGAATACATTAATGATGACAAAGAACCTCTGGAGTGAGCCAACATTTGTTTTTGTTCTTTTACAGCGTTTCCTGATGAATTGCACATACAAAAGTGTTGGAGGTTATTTTAATTTTCTTTTCTTTCTTTGATAATAAATGTCTCCACTGTTTACCTTTTTGGTTAAGGTACCTTATTATTACTAATCAACTTTAATTATTTATAACAAAATGACTGTGAAAGATGTTTCTTTGATGTCAGAAAAGTCAGGGACCTGATCCTGACCCTATTAAAATTAATGGCTAGGTTCCAATTGACTGCAAAGGTAACAAGCCTGAGTGCCCTTTAAGGGAAGCAGTCGTTTAGCCCCGGGTACTGGATTGTGGTTAGTTGGGGTTCCTGTTTTGGGAGTGTTCAGATTTTAAATATTCAGTGTAAAGACTTGGCCATGCAGAGGCAGAACACATATAACTGACTCTTAAAGTCAGTCTCTATCTTCATTTTCCTCATAAGATACACAAGAATTTAAAAAAGGCTAAATATACAGGATAATAAGAGAGCACCCTTCTCTCTAAAGATGAGCGCTAAAATGGAGGGGGAGAGAGAAATGTGGATAGCCTTTCTGCTCTTGTCTATCTTTTTTCACAGTCTACAAAATAGCAAACTAGCTCAAATCTGAGCAATACTGGATAAGGACCATCACATTTCACAGGCGTGTGTGCCAGCTTGTGTTTAAATCTTACTTTGTTTAAGTGAACTATCAGTGGGATTTGTTTCTGACTATTTTAGGTTTCAGATTTATGTGGTTGTACATAGACACACTCTGTGACAAGACTGAACACTTCTGTCAGATCTAGAATATCTTTTAGGTATTAATAAGTATCTTTGTTGAGTTTCTTCATCATGTTACATGTTTAGTTTGTTGCATCAGTAATTATATGACTATAACATTTCAACCACAGCACAAATGAAACAAAAAGATATAGCAAATGAGATGTACTCTCACCATTTGTGAGGCTGTGGTGCAGTTTGTGCTCCTTGGCTTGATCTGCTTGAGAAGAGAAGTGGGACTTGAGATGTTTGTTTTGCATCTGTGTGCTTACCTCATCCTTTTAGAAGGTATCATATACAGAAGAAGCAATGAAATTAGTTCTGGTAACTGCCATAGGAAGAACAGCCAGATTATATGTTCTCATGCAAAAAGGAATTTGAAGCTGGGGAGATGATGCAGTTCATTCATAAAAGAGGTCTGTGGCAGGGCCAGGAACTTGACACACATCATTCAAGAGGCAGGACACTGCATCAGTGATGATGCCATCCTTTAGCTCTTTGTTTCTTTCTTTCAGGCAGGTAGCTAATTAACTAAGAAAGTGTAACTTTGGTACAGAGCACACACACACAATACAAACTTAAATAATCATATATTATCTTAGAAATTTCAACTAAAAGTATTTTTGGTACTGGAAGTGAAAAGTCTTTCAAAAAATGTAGATCATTGTCACCTTTTCAATATTTTGAGTAATTAAATAAAATTAAAATATTTTGAATACGTTAAACTAACCTTTGATAAATGGTGTCTCAGTACAGATATATATATGGGTCTTACTATTAAAACATGATCTAAGGAACACTACTCCGCCTTAATGAACTGCTTGTCAAAGTAGATTTATTTATGCTTATTTATTTCATAGTTTTGTATCTTAGTATTGCCAGGTCTTGTCTTAAGAAGAGGGAAGATAATTCTCAGTACTGTTTTGCAAAGCAAGCATGGCAGTGCTGTGGTGTACTTAACATGCTGGTGTTCAGTCAAAGGTTGGGATTGATGATCTTAGAGGTGTTTTAGACCCTTAGTGATAAATTCTAAATATCTTATTTCTGTACAAAGAGCTAGCAGTTAAATCTTTTTCTTGGCTACTAAAGTGATAAACAATAATACATGAACTCTGGGATAGTCAGACTATGCTCAAATTTTTGAACAAATCCCATCCAGTTTCGTGCAATTGGGACCATATAACCAAAATATTAGCAAGTAGCCTGTATGGTAAATTTCTCCACTGAAATTTTGATATCCCATTGCAAATTATTATTATTCTTGGTCTTCCTAAAAGTTAAAAGGCACAAATTCCATGGAGCTCAGTTTAGAAGAGTGGTGATAATTCTTTCCTTCTGAGAAATTGGATTTTAACCTTAGGAAAAAATGAACTGTGTAGTGTTTCAGTACTAAATGCAATTGAAGGGACAGATCATGTAATACATGTGAAAATATGTTTGCAATGATCAGATAGTTTTGAGTTTCATTGTAAAGGGGTTCATTTTTTAAATGCTAGTTGTGGTTTTGGAAGATGCCATTGTTGGTTTTGTTTCTTAAAATTTGCAATATTTAAAGGGTGGAGGAATGAAACATAAATTTGTCCATTATTGGGCATTTCTACTTTGCACACAGATGAATTCTCATCAAATTTGATTTGCTGACTGGTGGCCAGAACAGATGTTATCTTAATGGAGGAGAGAAGCATATGGAGCCACAGGGCCACCTCCAAACTTCTGTGACCCAATATTGTTTCATTGTTTACTGAAGTATGAAAGAAAATACTTCTTTGCAAAAATCTACAAAGCTCCATTCTAAATTATTACAGCTAAGTCACCACAACATTACTGCGTTACTAAGATGAAGATTTTATTGTCAGAAAAAGTGTTGCTATTCAGAAAAAAAAAAAAAAAGAAAATTAAAATAAAAGTACCCCAGGCAGATGAGCTTGTGTCTTTTGCTTATTTGAATTTAAAAGAAAGAAAGACTGTAAATTAGAGCTTTCACTGTGGAGAACTCTAGCTCTGTTTTGGGGTTCTTATGACAATAACATAATGAATAATAAGTGAAAAAACCTGTTTGAAAAGTTTTTCTGCAGAATTAAATTTAATTTATTTTATAAATTTGGATTTATGATGAACGTATAACAAATTTAGTTGTGGTATTTGCATGAACTAAGGTTATACCTTTGTAGCTGTGCTATTAGAATAACTACTTATTCAAGTGAAGATTTTTAGTTTTTTTTAGAGAAACTGGTTTGTAATGTATGCCTGTCAGAAGCAAACTTCTCATTTGGAAAAATACCATGTAAACACAGAATTAAATGTTCCTTTTCACTTTTAAAAAAGAGCATATAAAGCCTGATTTAATTCTGGACATGAAAAATATCCTGAGGATTTTTTGTCTTGAAATTAATGTTATATTTATGATACTTCCAGTCCTCTAGATATTACAAATTTAGGAAGATGCTTGCAGGTTTTCTGTGATTTCAAAGACACTTACTCATATCTGTCATATTGAGTTTGAGATTCTTATGGAAAAATGAGCCTGCATTTTGAATTTACATTACTTAGCTAAAGATAGTTTTATTTTCTTACATACTACTCTGTTCCTTGCTAAAGCTGTAGCACAGAGCAGCAGCTTGGAAACTTTTGAATGTATTTAATTGATAATAAATACATTAAAACAGTACTGAATATTAAGATAGAAGTGGGGACATCTGAAAATCATGTATTAAATCGTGTACAGTAGTAATTTTCTATTTTCTATTTCTATTAACCTAGTATAAGGAGCAACTTACACTGGATCCTGCAGCATGGAAGTTTCATTTCTATCACCATTTCTGATTTGCCACCTAGAAATAGCCATTAATGACACAACACAGGCTATTACAATTAAGTTTGTACACATCATAATTCTTCCCTCTTTAGGTCTTTACTTTGACATCAAGTCCTTTTTTGTTTATAAATTGATACAACTTAGCATTAAAGATGATGAGTCAGTTTGAACTTACTTCAGTAGTCATTCCTCAGTTGCTCTGAAATCCCTATCTGGTTTCAGTTTTGATGAAGTTAAGACAAAGAACAATTTGAGGGTTTTGAATTGAGTCTGGTTGCTTTTTCTTTACAAACCATATGCCAGTGCTCGAAAGGCCTGTCTTATGGCTGGTTAAAACAAAATAAGAACATCTATAAAAGGTCCCACTCTGAGAAATGTGTACTAATTTCAGGCAAAAATTCTTTTCATTTGGTGTTTATGAATTGCACTTTTAAAACTTTGCCTAGAGGTAGGGAGGAGTGTTTCAAAAATCAGATGTTAAAGTAAAATGGCTATAAAAACATGTGATCTTCCATTTTACTGTATTTCTTCTTCTGAATAAGTAATGCTCTAATAAAAATTAAAGAGCAAGTTGCATTTCGAAGATCAGGTCATCGTAATTCATTGACATTAGGCCACATAACTGAATAATGTCTTACTTCAGTGAAATACATCAAATGAGATCAACAATTATGACTCATAAACATGCCTCGCAGGCATAAAACAGCAGGGAATTAGCATGTGAGGCTGATAAATATGCATGTAAATAAGCTCCCAAAGGAATAACATGGGTTTGATTGATAGGTTTAGAATTGGAACATATGTAAACCCCTTTATTCCTCATTCTGGTGTAGCTAAGTAAAGATGCGTTTTACTTGTTAAAAGTTTCAATAACTTTGTAAATCTTAATGCCACATCTGCTTTTGTGTGTGCAGGCACGTGTGAGTGTCACTTGAGAGATTGATTGAATTGTCTACAGGGTAGATGCCCTCACACCGAGGCTGTCGTGTTTGCCGATGGATATTGGAGCGGTTGTGTGTGCACTTGCACACGTATACATGGATTTGGGCACTGCATGGTAGGGGCTGTTGAGCAAAAGGTTATTTTGGGGGTTGTTTTACCCACAATTTACAGGTTTTAAAGTTTGGTTCTCAAACAGAAAACTGAGTTGTGAGTTTTGGTATATGCAGCAGTATATTTATTTTTGTAAATACATTCTGCGTTGAAGGTAATCACTATTTATATTACAGAAAGTCCCACAAGTGCTACTACTTTTAAGAATCTGGCAGTGATTCTTTATAAACTTCCATTTTTTTTGGCATCTTACAGCTTGAGCTCTTATCTACAACTTCAAAGTACCTATCACAGCAGTATCTCTGTGTTGATCAGCACAAGTGTTTATGCTGTGCAGAGATTTACATCCCTATTGTTAGAAAAGTATAACATACATTGTGTTTATAAAACATTAATACTTTGCTTTGCCAAATACAGACCAATTAGTTGCCATTGTCATGTGGCCTGGTGTACATCTGCTTTATTACCATTCCCTGCTATTAGGCAATAAAAACTTTTCCAACTGATGCACACTTACTGATGTTGCATCAAGCTGTAATTATGCTAAAGTGATCTTAGACCAGTGGCAGGCAAGATGCAAAACCTTTTTCAATAGTGTGGTGTGTGTGTATTGACTGTAGATTTTGGTTCTGGGTGGTTTATAGCTAAAATAGTCATTCAGAGAAATTGGAGATGGGGCTTGTATCAGCGATCACAGTTGTTCGCGTGTGAAAACCTCAATTCTGTCACACCTACCTTTCCCTTAGAGATACCTTTCTGTGGAGATAAAGCTTCAGCAAAACGGCTTCCTTCTGTTTAGATTTATGGGGTAGCAGAGAATATATTTCCCAGTTAAGATCAGTAAATTCAAGAGCTACTGCTTAGTTCCAAGAGCCGGCTCTTTTTGCTGCTGGAAAATAAATAAACTTGTAGCACTTAGAGACATCACATCAAATCTCACGTGGCTTCTCATGAAGCAATTTATAGCTACCTTGTATAATTTGTATAGAAATGTTGAGTTGATCCCTGCTCCTTACAGCATCAACTGCTTAACCCAGAATGTAACAGCCTGTGACACCAAGAAAAAGCAAACCCTGTGTACAGTCTGGGGGAGGGGACTTTTCGTAACAGAGCTGAATAAGCAGATTGCTATCAGGAACTCCGGAGGGCCATGTTTCTAGCTGCATAGCACTGTCCTTTTTCACAGAGGATGCCTAGATATCTCTTGAGCCAACAGAAATACAAAATAAACCACCTTCTTTTTTTTCCTAACAATGTGCCTTTTTTTTTCATACTCAGGGCCATGACATGCTGTCACTCAGTTTCAACTCCCCACAAGAAATGTCCTTGAATGGTTCAAGAGAAGCCAGAAAATTGTTGTTAAATGATTTTTTTAGTTCACCTCTAGAATTTTCCACATTTTCTCCAACATGTGTGAAGCCACTGGGAAATATGGTTAAATGAGTTAAGCAGACATCACCCATCTGTGCATCTCAGGGAAAATAAAAACAGTGCTGTCCCTCCGAGAGCTTTCTTGGTACATAACCAAAATCGGAAGAACAACCACACTCTAAAGCTAAACCTAGGCAAGGCTGTTACATGAAAAAAAGGCATGAGCACTTTGAAGGAACTGCTTCTTCAGTCTCGCTGGTGTGTGGCCTTTGCAGAATGGAAGGTGATCCTTGCACCTGTGCTCCTCCCAAATGCCTGAAGGCTACTGGGCAGCCGAGAAAACGTGACGGCACATCGTATTTGCTTCAAGCAGTGTTAAAAACCTGGCATTCAGCCTCTGAATTTCAGTCCCCTCACAAGCCAAAACAATCACGTTGCAGCCTTCCCCCTGTTGGTATAAATGTTTTATAATTTTAGTTAGAAGGCATCACAAGAACCCTACTTTTGCTCAAGTCTTGATTTACCCCTCAATATTGTTCACTGCAGCTCTTTCTACTACTCAAGTGATTTGTAATTTGTATCTCTCAAACAGTTCCCACTTGGATTTCTCATGCACTGAAAAGTCAGATGCCTGACATTACTGTGTAAAGTTAAGTGCTTGGGGTTAATGAGTGGCATTAAATTTTATGAGGTCATGTCCAGTAGATGTTAAAAGAAGCTTAAGGGAACTTTATCACTGATAGAAATTAACAGTTGGCACAAAAGAATGCCTGAGGGAGTTCAGTTCTAAGCAAAAATAAAATCAGTGGTATAAAAACTAAAATATAGAGTGATTGTGATTAATGTAAACATTTCTGTTAGGTAATTGGTTACTTGTTGCAGTAAAAGAAATGAGACCCCACAGTTTGAAAGAATATTATTGTATTTAGAAAGCAATTAATGTTTCTAGTCAAATAAAAAAAATCTACATCACCTACAATATTTATATTCTTTCAGTAAACATATAACCTTTGGGGCTATATTTATCAAATAGTCAAGCCTCTACTTATTTACATTAGTTTTTTCTTTGGGCAAAATGTGTTTTCCCTAGTGGAGTATGTTATTTTGTTTCATTAAACCTTTATTTCTACTCACATGCATTGCTTATATTACAGACCAAATGAGTAAATTCTGTATACTTAAGTCATCTAAGGTTTGTGTTTTTGGGTGACTGATGGATGGCATGAAAATTCTGTTTCAAAAAGAAAATGGCTACATTAACTTATGGATAGATTTGTTTTGCATAATTATGTGGGGAACCATTCGGTAATTACACCAGTATTCACATGCTGTAATTTTCGTCGTCTTTATTCGCTGTCATTCCAATGGGAGGAAATGGAAGCCTTGTTCAGACGTAGATATTCTTTCTTGCTCTGTCTTACAACCTGCAGTCACGGCACAGAGTGCTTTTTCAAATAACGCCTGTATTGGAATAAGACAGCTATTGTATGGAATTTCACTCCCATTGTGTGCGTGAAAATTCAGCACCTCCTCCAGGCTCTCTAACACCTCGCCGTGGATATGTGGAATGACCTGGTGCAGACCCCTTCCTTCCATGTCACTTGAGCTTTGTGCCATCTGGATGCTGTGGTGGGGGGAACAGTGTGAAGCCTGCTGAGAATGCAGAGCTCTAGGGGGGAAGAGCCAAAGTCTCTGGTTCAAAACTTTTTCTCCTCTCCAGCCTGACAGAGAGATACCATGCTTGTCATAAAGCAAATCATGGCCATGTCCTGAATTGAGGTGGAGGAAAAGAGAAAATATTTTGGAATTTGTAGACCCTCAGGACTGTTCTGTTATCTCCAGATGGTTATTTTTGAGTTTATATATTAATTACATATGTAAAATGCCTTCTTACATTTTCCTTAGGTGGTATTTGGTCAAAAAAAAACGCAAAATCAAAAAGCTGAATCTCTCCAATGCTTTTTGTCTTGCGCACAGACTGTTTTCTTTTTGGCTAGAACATTCTGGGCATTTTCTGTCTTAAAGAACTGAGGTAACTGTTGGGAAGAATTGTCTACTGCTAAATAATTTTTCCTATTATTGTGCGAATTAAATCAAACTTTTGGAAAACTTCACTATAATCGTTAGGCACAAGAAAAATCTAGTCATACTTGTCTCATTTGCATTTTAGAAGTCTCATATTTCTTACGTCTTCAAGTGCTTTGTACTTGCATCCTTAGTGGCATTCAGAAGTGCCACTAGGGATTGACACTACTCATCCTCCACCCAGGAGGGCAAGGGTGGAGAACAGAAATCTGTCCCGTGATGGATTACTTACATTTTGGCAAAAATATTTTGTGGGGAGGTTTTTTTCCCCTCAATATCTACAACAAAGTGATAGTTGCTTGACAAAGCACCTTGCCCTGTAGTAAATAGAAGTGTTTTGTCATTCTTGCTGTCAATTTGATATATTTTTATAGTCTGATGTAGCTGTGGACTTTCATCTCTTAGACATCTAGAGTTTACTGCTAGTGCATATATACCTTTGCTCTTCAATTTTTTCTAGATCTGTCATTCACAACATGCATCTGCTTTTGCACTAACAAAGTGCACAGTTGGTATTCTCTAAATTGCCTAAAGGTTGATTTACAAGAATTTTGATTAAAATCTAGTGTTTTCATTATGCTTTAGCATATTTAAATTTGGCAGCTTAAAAGCTCTAGCTCAGTACTTCTTTTATACTGTTTTTTTCTTTGGAGAAATTTATAGAAAATGTAGAGTACTGCTCCATTTCAAGTTCTCTCAGTTATGGGTCTTCTGGATGTACAATGTATTCCAAGAATTAACAGCCTTAATTAGACAGCCTCAATGGTAGTCCAGGGCTTTCTGGCTTCGTCTTGTAAAACCAATCCAGGCAGCTGTAAGCTCGGTTGTCCCTTCCGGGTGCATGTCACTCCTGTATAGTTAATTTGATTAAGATGAGGGCTGTTCCACCAGCAGCAGTAACACCCTTCAAGGGTTGAGTGTTTGAGTCCTTGTGACAATGTTGGTTTTCTTCAGGTTTTGGGTTTTTTTCTCAGAAGCCTTGCCAAGGTGGCACTAGTACTGCTGTAAGGTGAAGGTAACATGGTTTTTTTTAACTTTTTTTTAAACTGTGTGTTTCTGAATTGTGCTACCTCTAGACTTCACTGCTATTGGAACAGGTCTTAAGTTTTACCTGGTTAACTTTAAATGTGTTACTTATTTACATTATTAAAAACATGTTTAGTAAATAGAGGTGAACGGGATCCTATTTCTAGTTTAATCTATTATTCTGCAATTTATGTTAATATAAATCCAAAGTAGCCTTTTGGACCTACAGATCTGGCTGCTTCCAGCAGTGCTAAGAGGAGTTGTGGTAGGGAAGGAGGAGGTTGCAGCTGGAAGGAGTAGGCAGAGCTGAGCTGGGGTGATGGATGCTGTGGGAGCCCAGGAGCCTTTCCCTGGCCCTGGACATTTTAGAGACTGGCAGCTTCCCACACTCCTTCACACGGCACTTTCTCCACCTCTTACTGTGTGCTTTTAAAACTGTAGCATTTAAAGAAAGCTCAGGCATTGCCCAGTCTTGCATCTCAGTGACAGCTTCCTCACTTGAAGCTTCTTGTCTGTTTCCTCTTCCTCAGAGCCAAACCCCGCGGTTCTGCTGCTGCCTCTCGGGGTAGTGCCAGCTCTTCCATGGATGCCAAGAAGCTCCTCTGCCCTTTAGTTTCTCATGTGCATGAATTTCTGGGCTTCTATTTATTCTTTTATTCATTTCTATTTCCAAAATTCTTTTTATTCTTTCTGGTTGCTGGCTAATTACACACGTCACCAGAGCAGCCACATGGATGCTCTGATTTCAGGCTGTCCCCCTTGGCATGTATGTGCTAGGCAAAGGAAAGTGATATGATTTTTATTGTGTTCCTAAACATGTTTGCACTCCAGAAAGAAGGTCCAGGAGAGCACATTTTGCTTTCACGAGCCTTTCATATCCATCAGCAGTGCTGTAAGTCATCAGCCTGCTGCAGTAGCATCCTTTGATAAGAAATAGCAAAGATGCAAAGCTCTTTTTAGCTCCTGGTCCTGGTTATCATGAGACCATCTCCTCAACTTTAGGAGGTGAGGCTGCATATCACTGCCGCATGGTTCCCTGGCTAGGCTGGCTTTTCTCCTGATAAACCTGTTATTCTCAGCTGAAAATCAGCTAGCTCCTTGTTGAAAGGATAGTTCTATTTCAGTAAAAGAGCACTTAATTCTTTCTTGTTTTTCTTCTACTATCATTTAATCTTGGAAAAACAACAGAATGCTAGAAAACTCCTGATCATTCTTTTTTAGTTTGTTTTTTTTTTTCCTAAGCTCAATGGAATATGCATTACTGCATTTGAATATGAAAATTAGACTATACATCCATATGATTTATTATCCCAAACAGAAAGATTGCAACAATCTGTAAGATAGAAACGTGGTTAAAAATAGGATGTAATTGAAGTAAGTTAAAGGACGATAGTAGCCTTCAAAGATGTGAAGAGATGGTATGTTGTTCTTTTTATCAGTGTAAATGGTCTCTGGAGACCACCTTTTTATAGTGATTGTGCATGTCTAAGATTAGGCAAAGCTGCATGACCAGTGCTATCTCAGGAGGATGCTGAGTCATTAACTCATGTTTATTGCCTTTTGCCATCTTTAGTTTATTGCGATTTATAGCTCAAAGGCCTTTTAGGCTGTTTATAAGTTAAAATTAGCTAAATTCTTCTGGATGCAAGTATAAGTCATTCAGCATTTGTATATCATCAGGGTGTAAATTCCTAGCAATGATGCCAGGCAGCTTCTAAGATTTTTTTCTTTCTGTGTAAAGTCTAGTTATGCTGCTTGTCCCTAGTTAAACTGGATTACTCTATCCTCTGTTTTACTAATTTTGCCAATTTGTGATTTTGAAAATTATGTACGCTTTTAAAGAATCTACTCGAGTTAGAGATGATACTTTTTATTAGGCATCCAGTTTCCACTTCAGTCAGACTACACCAAAATGTCTGTATCTTATCCTGGAGTCTTTTGAGTCACACTTGGTAGGATGACCTAGGAATTTGTGTGGGTTACACATGATAAATGATCAGCTAGGCTGTGAAGCAGAGACAGGCTCTAGTACTCACTGCATGAACAGACATGGACATAATATACTATGGACCAAAGACTGTTGCAGTGGGAGAAATAACTGAAAAACACTTAGAAGAATCACTTTTTACCTTACCCTGTGGATTTTTTTTGTTCTGCCAGTCTTATTGCTGCTGGTAGCAAATTCAGTTCAGGCATTACTGGACTAAATGTGTATCGACTTCAGTGGAGTCACATTTGCTTATATAAGCTAGTGTTGTGTGCTTCCCACTAAATGGGAAGTCAAACTATTTTTCCATGTACAAGCATTTTCTGAAGTGTTTAAATCACTATTTGCATCAGTTAAACTTCTTTCCTTCCCATCATGCCTAGAAAGATTATATTAAAACACATCTGGATATAAAGTCTTTGGGATTTTGGTAACTTGCAATCACTTGGGAATTCTTCAGAAGCGTTCTTATGAATTAGTTCAGTGCCCTTTGAGTAAAATTTCTTACTCTATGTATTATATTGGTTTTAGTTTAGAGTACAGTGTATAGCTCAGTCTATTTTGGTAAATGCAGAGGCTTTAACAGGAAAAGAAATATTATAAATAAGTCCCTTGAATGTACTTATTGTTGAAGTTATTTTAAATTGAGCTGCATGGGACTACATTTCTTAAACACTCATGCTACATTCTAATTTCAGAATCAGTCATCTAGACCCTTGTATATCTTTTCCCATCCGCACTTTTTCACACATACATTTTACACGGGGAACAGTGGCATGTTAATCTACAGACTAACCTAATGACAGGGTTGAGTGTTTAGATTTGTGAACACTCAGAAGCAGTTTCACTTAAAATGGAAACCCTCTTACTTTCATGTGTCTTGATTTAAACAGAAGTGCCTAGGCAAAATTGTTTCAAACAGAGATGTTGCCTGGAGAATACACTGAGTTTACTCATATATTCATATACACATACACAATTGTGATTTTATGAGCAGAGATCATGGAAGGTGCCACTTGATTGTCATAAGTCAGCAATCCAAAAGACAGGGTTTGAGCAACATGTGGTACAAGATATTATCTTTTGGAGTTTTTTTTTTTCCTAAATGGAAACCAATGTGTCTGCCTATCATATTGTTGAAACAGCTTTCAGCAGGGCTAAAACAGGCTTTGATTTTGCACCTTGGTGCCAGTGTTCCTTTACCTACTTCCGAACGTGACCAGCTTTCACTGTCACAAGATTGGCATCTGTGCGGGTACTATATTGTGCTTTACAATTGTGTTCCTTTAATATTTCAAATAAGCTTAAAGGGGAAAAAACACTGTTAATGCTTAATATATTTTTCCATGTCAGTACTGAAGAGTAAACAAAGTATTTCAGCCTAAGACTTTTGTACTTCAAATGGCAAGTTCATTAGTTCATTTCAAAATTCATTTTCTTCATATATCAGTAACTATCACAGTGTATAGGTTTTTATTTCGTTCGTGGCAAAATATAATATTTTAGGGCAGAGCTGATAAAACTAAAATGCTATCAGAAATCTGTGCTGCATGCATTCAAAGTGTGCGTCGAGTGCTAAATGAGCTTAAAGTGAGGGACAGAGAGCCAGGGTTGTACGTAAAAGATTGCTCAACCAAAAGTTGCGTCGCATTTATTTCAGAAAACCCAACTTGCTCAGAGTGAAACGTTCTCCAACTTTCCGGCCTAATAATTAATTAATAAATATCAGAAGCGCAGTGCACTTAAATTCTTTAGCTGGAGGCATTACCTACAGTTGCTGTGCGCTGCTCGGAGCGCGCTCCATTTAATCACTTGAAAGGCTCACTTGGCGTGAGGGGGCCGGCGGGGCCGAGCCCGCGGCGGGG
>VZTB01003975.1:195469-219526 GCA_013397245.1 Thryothorus ludovicianus | reverse complement strand
CATCTACTTTATGTCGCAAAATCTCGAATTGCCGTGTGCTTTCGGGATTAGTTCTCCTCCTGTTTTCTTATTTTTTTTTCCCCTCCTCCCACTGCCATTTTGTTCTATCGGCGGGCCCCAATCAGAAAGCCTCAGTCGTCTTAGGCTTTTTGTATTTTGTTTTATTTTTCCTCTGCTGCAGAGATCCTGAAGACTTTCCAAACTGCGTATTTGGTGCTGTAGAAATACAAATTGTCTGCTCTTTTGTAAACCTTTCAGTTGTCAGACTGTTCTCTTTCAAAATAATAGAGGAGCTTGGAATCGCCCATGCTAAAATTAAGAATTTATAACTGTATGGAACAGATGTTTTCATAAACATTTGCTATAATTAATTTCAACTAGGGGATTGAAGGAACAAAGCAGTTTTTCCCTCTTCAAAACTTTATTGCCTTTTCCCCATACAGCAAACTCAGAAATCTTTGCTTTAATATTGTTAATGAAACAAATTTACTCCTCTGTTTGGTTTTCATTGTGAAAAAGGAAAGCTTAATTTGGACAAGATACGGGTCTTTGAAACAACGGAGAAATACCTTGAATTTCAAATATCGCCTATAAAGGCATAAGATACAGAGCATAAGTGTTTAGGTGCTCATTTCTGAGACCACAGCTCTGTATTATCAGTTGTGAGAGATGCCTGTGTGTTAGAATGGATTTTATCCACATCAGTCTGAAGAATATCTATCTGTGGAGTAAATAGTACAAAGGAATTTTATGTTTGAAGGATGGTGAACCTTGATGTTAGAAAAAGCAAAGGAATCTCATGGTATTATATATAGTTTTAATGCATAGTAAAATGCTTATTGTATGTTGATTACCCCTTTATACTCACAATAAAGGTCTGCAATCTGTTAAGCAATTTTTTTTTGTTGTTTGTATTATATGAGGAACGCATTTTGACTGAAATTATTCTTCCATATTTGTATTGTCACTATTTTGGTGGGGATATTGTTTGGAATTTATATAGTTTAGGGCCAGCATTTTGATACTATTCTGAAGACGAAAAAATATCCATGCTTTATTGTTCTGTTTTTACTAGTTTCTGTATATTATATCAATATCATTTGAGAGAAAAAAAATGTTCAAAGTTTTAAAAAAAGAACAGCTTAATTGTTTTACACCTGAAAGAACCAGTGCAGCTGCAAGGATTTTTTGAGCAAACTAGAATTCCTGACTGATCTGTCATCTATAAAGTGTGCAAAGAAAAATAGGTAGCTGTCATTAAAATTACATTTCAGCTTTCAATAACCATTTAATGAGTAGCGTAATTATATAAGTATGGTACCTCAAGTACTTCACTCAATAATTAAAAATAATCTCATCTTTAAAGTGAAAGCGCTGTAATTATTATTTGACTTAACCAGGACCACTGTTGTGATCTCCAGTGGCACCTCAGATTGTTCAAAGTGGTTTTGAAAGTATAAATTAAAATTGGATAAATCATTAAATTATTAAGCTTTAAATGTGCTGAAAATTAATATAGCATGGAATTTTGAAGTCATGTTATAAGAATTGACAACGTTAGACTGCAAGCATAGATTTGTGTTAAAATTTTACTTGTCTCTAATCATGAAACTCTGCATTAATGATCGAGTGTTTATATCAACTTAAATTTTCACAATGTTAAATAAATTTTGTGTTTTAACAACATTTTAACCTTTGATTAGAATACAAAGAAAAACATTCAGCAGAGTGCAAACAGGTCAGCAGAAGGATCTGTCTCCATTATGACACTTGTAAGCAGGGAAATGCAGTTTGGTTACCTAAGTAGGATCACTTCTATCACAAATTTCTAGACTGCCAGCTATAAAACCCTTTCGTAGGTGGCACAGGGTTGGTAAATTGGTTTGCACTATATAAACACAGGTGTGTCCACATACAGACATGCATATGTGTGTATATACATGCACACAGAAATATGGATATATTTAAAGACAATTCCTCAGTGTCAAAGTTTTTTCATGAGAAAAAGAAATTGAGTTTGATTTTGTTTTTTGATTAGGAGTGCAGCCATCAAGCAAGGCCATGTCACTTCAGCTTCTTGTCTTGATGGACTTGCTACTGGTTATGACAGTAACCCACCCCTTCTCCTTAAAAAGTCCAGTGCCGAATTTTTACATCTCGCAGGAATTTGCTGTTTTCAAGACATAATGAAAGAGTTGAGGGAGAAATGTCTGATCCCTGCATCATTCTTCACATGGTTTTTTCTCTTGCTGAGCACATGCTTCAGCTCAGTGTTCATTGTGCCTGGAGCAAACCCAGAGTGTCTTCCCACCTGTGAATTGGGACTTTGAAATGCTGTCCAGTTTCTTCTTATTACCTGAAGTGGAAACTGCACTCCACCTTGAAAAAGCTCGTCTGTGAAAAAATACCCTATTAGTTGTGTCACCATCCCTGGAGGTATTTAAAAGACCTCTGTTTTTATTCGAGATGTGGCACCTAAGGACATGGTTTAGTGCTGAACTTGGCAGTGCTGGGTAAGTGTTAGGCCTCGATTATCTTACAAATCTTTTTCAACCTAAATAGTTCTGTGATTCTATCAGTGTAATAGACTGTTAAAAAATAAAAATACAGAAAAATTGTGTGCAAGTTTCAATCAGTCTTGTTACAATTTCTACACATGGTTTCCAGGTAATCTTCAGGAAGTGAAGTTGTCTTCCTTATTCTGTGTTCTCCCATTTTATGCTATGCCTGTAATCTCAAATATGTTCTTGACAAGTTACTGCCCATGTGTTCTGGGTGAATCTAGCACCCTAGCAAGTGTACAGTTTGCAAATCCTTCTCCATGCATCTTAGAAGTCTAAAGACGCTAGCATTTGAGATGTTATTTTTTATTAGTTAGTGAAAGTGTCAATTTTGAGTTGCACAGATTCTCTTGAAGCAGCCTCCAGCTGTGTCCAGCAGTGTCAGGTCCCAGCTCTCTTTAGGTTTTGGTCTCTGTGCACAAGAACAGACTTTACTAAAGTGAGGCAGTTTAGGAAGAAAGTTTCATTCTCAGGAGAGAGAGTTGCTACAGTTAAAGAAGCAGCAATCCAGGTAATTTTCATGCCCTTTGGAAGGATACAGTCTTATTTTATTATTATAATAAAACCAGTAACTGCTCTAGTGCTGAAAGCCATACTTTGATACAGGTGCTTGTTACAGTATTGCTCGTTTCCCTTCTCTTTCCTCTGAAAGTGTGACAGGATTTATTTTGCCTTTTTTCTCTTAGCTTGTGCATTTGAAGTTAAGAAAGCTTTTTACAAGGTCCTTGACAGGGTTACTAGAGGGTTACTTTTTTTCTTCAGCAAAATCCTTCTTCCCATAATTGAGTTTCAGAAGGAGATTAAAGATTAGGATAATACTGAATCAATTTTTAAAGGGGACCACAATTTTTGTTACTAGCATCATGAATCTTATATTCATAACTGTTCAGTATGCATCCCAATTTTACCAGAAATTTGAGTCACTATCAGAAAATAGAAGTAGTATATCTGTTCTATTGAGAGTTCTCCATATCTTTCAGGAGGAGTAACTGGAACTTTCCTGAGGAGAGGTGATTCAGGGCATGGATTCCCACAGCTTAATGTCATTAGTTAGTGAAGCAGCAGTCTCATTTTTCCTCCATATCACTAACTATGGAAACTTTATAGGATTTGCTTTAAAGCCCTTTGGATAAAATTAGGTAAAATTTAGGGAGTCTTCTTGTTGAGAAAACAAATACTTTGCTCTTTGCTTTATGATTTTTATCACTTTCAATGAATGACATCTTAATCATTTTTCAGGGGATCCTAACAGATATAACCATAATCTTAAAGGGGATAGAGCAGAGGAGCAATTACAGAAGGGTCTGTTCCATTAAATCCTGGGTTTGAGAGCTGAATACACCTAGCTGTATCCAATTTTGGTACCTGCTGCTAATGATACGATGAGGCAGCAAAAGCAGCTGTTCCAAACAGGAACTTGTATGATTATGAGATTTATTAACAATGGGTATACAATTAAAAATGCTAAACTATTTTGACAATCACTTAAATAAAGAAAATTATTGTCTTCAGAATAAAGCAAGCTACACTTAGAGTAGTTTGTGAAGAACAGCTCAGTGGATGTAGCAGACCGAGCATCCCACCAATTGTGGGGATCCTGGTGAAAGAACAATTATTATCCTTGGTTTTTTTTGCCAAGTCTTGTTTACACTTCAAGCAGGACAAATGGTTTTGTTGAAAGATGATAAAGTCCATGCATTTTTTGAGATAGTCTTAAAGTTCATTCTTCAGAAAGGAGGAAGATTTTGTTGCTATTCTTGAAAAGACATTTTTTTTTCAGTGTATCAACTTAGCATTGTGAATAAGGGTTGGTTTTAGGTTTTTTTTTCTGACTCGTCTGGTAGGTGAATGCTTATTTGAAGTACAAACGAAATGCAGTAGTGCATTCAGGACCCATTTTGCTGTGCTGTGTCCCTGTAGCACTTGCCCAGTATCACTGCACCTGGCCATATGGCTTTAACAGAGACTGAACATAGTTCAGTCCTTTCTCTCAATGCTCAGGATCAGATGTGGAGATGGGTAATATATGAAAAAGCATATTACTGAAAATTGTCCCAATATGGGAGACTATTTTACAAGATATGAGAAAAAAAAATGAACAGATGGTTATTAATAACAGGAGGGTCGGCTCCTGGATGAAATTCTGGTGTTGTTAATTTAGTTAAATTTAGTAAACAAAAAGCAGATTGATTAAGTAGGATTTCCATTTTCAAAATAAATGGAGAGAGCTAATTAGTGAAATCAACTGGACTGAGTGATTTTTAGACTAGGATGTAGTAGAGGTTTGGGATTTATTTTAGATAAAGGTGCAAAAGTTAATAAAAAACCCAGCATTCCAAATTAGATAAGAAAAGAAACACTTGGAAGTTCTGTGCAGAAGTGAGTGATTAAGTATTTTTTAATGAATGTCTGGAATAAGCAAAGATCCTCAAAGATACATAAAAACAGCTTGATCTGCAAAGAGAGCCACATCATGGATATCAGAAAGTGTGGGGTTATAGCAAAAATTAAGTTGAATGAGATCATGAGAATTTAAATAAACAGGAAAATATTATTTGGCTCTATAAAGAAGCTTGTTAGGAAAGAAAACTAGAACCATTCTGCAGTGTGAATGGACAACTGATACTAAATGTACAAGGAAAATACTTAATTTTCAGTAAAAATAGAATTTCAGGTAAAGGCATGAAAATAAGTCAATAAATAGATGGGAGTGTTGGGTAGATACAGTAAATTAGCAGAGCTAATAATTTGACTTGCAGACTTCAAGAATATTGACAAATTCTGCTGCATGGAACAATTTTTAGTATTTTAGTTCATGGCTGATGAGTGGAAATATAGTACCTGTACTTAGATTAACAGAAAAGTGATAGCAAAGCACTTGCGTGGGCTGACCATTGTCTGTACAGAGCTTTAAAAAAGTGTTTTAAGAAAGAAGTAAAGGAGAAACGCAAATGGCAAAACTTTTATTGCAGAGTTTTTTTTTAAATGGGACATTGTGTCCAGCTAACCTGCTTGCTTTTTAGAATATATGTTCAGGAAATACATCAAGTCTGTCTGGACATCAGTAAACTATCTGATGTAGTGCCACAGGAGATGCTGTGAAATAAAAAGGATGGGGATTACTGAAGTATAGTAATCTTAGGATGAATAGAGAAATGCAAATTTTAATGAAAGAAATCTTTTTAGCGAAGCTTGGGGGTGAACCAGTCTTATCCAATATTTTCATTTATTGTCTTTCCACAGAACGAGAGCTGATAGGCTTTTAAGTAAAATTATTGGAAGGTATCTAGTGCCAGCACAAATAGAGTATTCAGGCAGGACTGATCCTTTCTGAAGAAAAGAGGACTGCAAACAGCATGACACTATGTGAACTACAACATCGCACTAGCAAGACTTCTTAGTGTAAACTAAAAACTTCTTTTGGTAAATAAAAAACGGGGAGTAAATGTGCAGGCGTGTTTGGTTCAGGATGGCTGTGAAGCTGCGGGACTGTTGGCTGTATCGAGCCAGATTTGTTTGATGGAGAAGAAAACCACTGTCCAAATTAGCTACTCTCTGAACTTTTAGTGTGCTGTCTACAGCTCCTGTAGACACTGATTACACTTTTCCACGTGTAAGAAGGACAGAGTTAAAGAAAATGGGGAATACGAAGCCTCATTTAGAAGAAAGACTGGAAGAACTTGATTTCAGTCAGCAGAACAGAGAACAGAGTTGTGCAGTGCTACCTGTAAATTAACTCAGGAGGCACACAGGGACGTAGAAGAATTACCAAGCTAAATGACAGGGCAAGAGTAAACAGTATAAAACAGGACAAGAATAAATTTGCTTTGAAAAATATGTGACACCTGACTTCTAACAGTCTTTCAATAGATGTAGTTACAGAAGGAAAATTTCCTTGTAATCCTTGATTCCTAGCAACATCACTGGTCAATGTTATCACCAGCATACAGGACGTAAAATAAGATGTTTAACAGACATCTTAATAGGTACTTTTAGAGAAGCCTTGAACTTGTGCTATGACCAAAAAAAACTATACCATTATCATAAAGTCAGGATTTTTCACAAAACAGATGGACTTCTTCATTTTTTGACTTTATATTGGTAAAATCAAGCTCATCTGCTTATATAGTGTACTTCTGTAACCCTACATGAGTTAAATTGTGTTTAATAATTTGAGAAGGGCCTCAATCAAAACTTGAAGTGAAATTAAGTATCAACTGTTCAGAACATTCAGACTCCAGTTTGAACATGGAGCTATTTCAGATGGCTGTAAGAATTTGAAGAAGTAAAGTTGAGATTTATCTATGTAAGTTTTAGGTGAATTTTGTTGTAACTGAAGTTACTATATATGGTAAAATCAGTTGCATTTGTCATTAATATTGTGTTCATATCAGAGTTTGTCTTACAACAAAGGTGTTTCCTCTTCTTTTTGTATTAGGAGGATCAAATGAAAATGGAAGCACACCCCCCACCTCACATTCAGATGGAACTTTTACTTCTTACAGGTTGGTAATATTTTATATTTATTTTCTAATTTTAAGAAGGTTGATTATATTAAGAAGCATAATCTATTTAAAGCAAAAGAACAGGTCCTATACTTTAGGAGGATTGTGCAATCTAAACTGAAACATTGAACTAAAGAACATGAAGTGTTTAATTAAGGAAAGATCTGAGAATTTGTTTTCTGGATTATTGCTTTGAAAGTTGTTCAAAATGTTTAGCTAATGAAAGTACAAGATACTTGAAAGCCTAAACGTTTTTAAGGTTGTTTTTTATGGGGTTTTTCCCTCCAAAGTATTCCATAAAGTAAACTCAAAGCAACTGAGCTAAATGTTGAAATATTCAACTCACCAGTGATCACCTTTCTGATCTTCTACAAAGTAGCTGGATCTATGGACCACATGGAACTCTATTTTCTCATTATTTCATGTCAAAAAACAGAGCCAAGATTAGTAAATTTGAGATTATTTGACAGGAAAATAATATTTAAATTTTGTTGGCAGTAAACACCATTTAAAGAAACTTTTTTCAGCAACGTCATTTAGCTTGAATCTTGCTTGGGTACATACTTGTGCTTGAAAGAACCGAAAGCTAATCAGCAGGTGTATACTTTCATCTTTCACCCTGCGAAATACTGACTCTGCTACAAAAAAGTCTTTGTCCTTGTGACAAATAAATTAATAGTATGATTTATGCTAACCAGAAGGATTGCATCTGATTTTCGTGTTTAAGTATGGTGAAACAAAACAAGCTTACAACATGATTATTTTTGAATCATTTACTAGACTATGTTGGTTGGCTTTTTTTTTTTTTTGTTTGTTTGTTTTTGGTTTGTGCTCTTCTGGAATCTGTACTTCAAAGAGGTGCAGGGAGGCAGGCAGGAGGAGCCTGCAGGAAGAACCTTCCTGTTCTCCTTGTCCTGCAGCTGGCTGGGTGGGGAATGTGGCGCTGCAGTGCAGGCTGAGAGCTGTGCTGGTCACGGGGAGCCTCGGGCATGGGGTGCCAGGGAGGGACATGGTGCTGGAGAACCTGTTACAGGCTGGAGACAGAGAGATTGCCAAGGAGAGCAAGGAGCAAACAGCCTGGTCTTGAGGATGTTGAAAAGAAAGAGTTTTTGTAAAGACCTAGAGGGAACAGCAAAGAGTTTGCTGCGATTCAAACACCCAGAGGAAGCTTCTGGACTAAGAGCAAGGTTGGAACAAAGGGTGTACCTCAGGGGCAAAGTGGAACTGGGGTGGGTTGGTTTAGGTACAATTTTCTGTATCCTAGTAAGTCGACTATAGTGAAGCATTCTTTGTGATGATGTAAAACTCTTCTAGGGTAGTTAGCATATTCACTTTGATAAAATATATTAGAAGATCCATTTTAGGGTTCTGCATGACTCTGTTTCTTGTCCTATTTGTGTTTTCTGAATGCAACATACTGTCTAAGTTAAAAGAAAGGCTGAAAAATACCACCCTGGATAATCTTCATGTTTTTTAGGTGAGAAGCATATAATAAATAGAGAGACCACAAATCAATCTCTCAAAAATAGGCAAGATAGAATTTAACCAGAATAGCAAAAGAAAGCTGAGCGTTCTCTCTGCCATTAAAGCCAGGAAACTTATTCCTGAAAGTCATCAACCCCAGAGCACCAGCTATTGTACCTGCCAAGTGGCAACACTTGGGAGAAGCAGCAGCCAGCTTTAGCTAGACTTTGGTTCCATGCAAGTGTGAGCTGTGGGGCTGGAGTCTGAGCCCTTCTTCTCACCCCTGCTCCACTCAGGCAGCAGCACTCATCTCTCAGGGAGCTAGTCCAGGGAGCTAACCCAGCCCAACCTGTTCATTGTTTGTAAGGACAGCTTTCTGATGACTTCATGCTCAGTATCCTCCTGCCAAAGCTTCCCATGGTATCAGTGCCAGTGCAGGGAATGTAGCTAGCATGGACAGCTAGTGGGAGGACAGAGCATGGTACCTTTTCACCTAAATCAGCCCAAACCTTAGTGGCTCTTTAATGCTCTGCAGATTAAGTGGAGGTTAGAGCTGATCTTTGTATCTCTATATTCCTTAGTCCAAAGTGCATATAATCAATATGACATTGGCTAAAAGTTCCACTGAATAATACTAATATTCTATCAGAGAGGATTGCAGCCCAAATTAGAAACCTGAAGTTAAAGATTTTAAGAGGCTTCCATATCTCATTGCCAAAGTGTTATTGATATAATGAAAGGCAAGATAGTAAAAATACATCTGTTGTGTGTATGTGTATTGGAGAGGTATATATGTATACATATATATAAAAGTAACCTCTGACTTTTCATATTTGGCAAGCTATCACCATTATTCAGTAGTAGGGCTTCAGATGTGAAATGTATATTTGTTGCTCAGTGGAAACTAATTCCTATCATCTAAGGAGACTGGCTGTAAATTTGATGGTTGGGTTGGATATTGTTTTGATAGTTGCAGTTCTGGACTGCATGTTAATTAAAAACGAGCATCTAATACCTTATGAAAGATGGAAAGTGAATCCTAAACTGCCTTGAAAGATAACAATGGTAAATGGTTGTTATTTCTTTAAGGACTCATTAGAGATTTTGGCTTACCTTATACTGTCAAGGAATATTGTTTTAGTCAGTTAGTTATTTGGTAAAACTAATGATAGTCTTGTTTATTCAATGCACTTCAGTCTATCATATTTGAAAGAGACCAGGTAATGAATTTTTGCCATAAAAGAGGCAAAGGCATCTTTGGAACGTGGTAGATGTCATGCATGCAGAAGGTTAATTCATGAAAAATTGTATTGAAAATGTTTGCTTAAATAAAAGTTGCTTTATGTTTTATCAGTAATAGGCCTTTACAACTTAATTAGAAGAGAAGATTCAGAAAATATTTGAATATTAATAAGTTTTGTTATTAAAGTGCTCTTAAAAACATTGTTTTTTACCACAATAAAAAAGAAAACCCAGAAGAGGCTGCTTGATTCCCATATTTTCTATTTTAAAGGACAATTTGACACTTATCCAGTACAAGATTCCAAGTGTGCTGTTAATAAAGGATGACATATCATTATTCTTTGATATATTTATGATGCTCCAGAACTATTTGTATGGTTTTATTTTTAATATGAAGGTGTCACCTTAGAGTTTGTGACTCTTGCTTGTGTTGATCACAGCACAGATTTAATGCTGTGTGTGTTCAGATAGTGAGCAGTTCCCTTTAGGTCATAAAATTTCTAAGTAATGTAAGTGAAAAGCACACGTGACTGGCATATATTTCTAAATATTCTTTGAGTTTGTGAATGTGTTCTGTCAGGTCACAGAGAATATTCTAGCTGATCTTTAGGCTCTGATGGAAGAAGATTGTGTTCTTGGGAAGAAGCTTTACTAATAAGAAATTACAAAAATTATTCCTAGAACCATGTCATCAAAATTAGAAGTTCGCTGTTAGTAACATTTGAACAAGGATTTAGATATATAATAACTTTCAGCTTTTAAATTTTATTTATTTTAAATAAGAAACTTAAGGAAAATATTTGAGCTCTGCTCTACTATATTATTTTACTTCTATGATTAAAAGCTTTTCTGGATGTCCAAATGGGCTGGACTTCACCAAAAGGAAAAGGAAAATACATGTGGGACTTTAGTTTCAGTATCTGCAGTGCAGTGCTGCTGGAAAGTAGAAATACTGTCTTTCTCCTCCCTTCCCAAGGGCAGCTGACCTTCTCCTCGCCAAAGAGGTGAACCCCTTGCCAGCACATATGACTACAGACTATTACATTAATCTGTTTAGCCTCAGTACCAGCTGCTTGCATGTTTTTAATTATCTTATTAGATGGTATAACAGTGACCTATGAAATAAAATGAAGGTGAGTATTTTTTAACTTTATTTTACAGGCTATTTTTCTAAATATATTTTAATGACCTAATTATGACTTTTAGGGAGAGCCATTGATGCAGACATTCAATTTGGCTGATAGAATCTAACATCTCAAGGACACTTATTTTCTTTCAAGGTGGATTCATACATTAATACTGCTTCTAATAAATATATAGCCTAAAAAAGCTCACTTTTCATACTTGTGTTGTTAACTTACTTTATGATTCAGAGACCCACGACTGCTATGTTGGATAATTTCTTAATACATCTCTGCACATATATATGTTTAATTCTTACCCTGTGTATCAAGATAAAGTTCTTTCCTCTGTGGCTTAAATTCCATGATAAATGATGATTGCTCAAAGCTGTGGCTTGTGTAGACAAGGTGTATTCCTTCTTCTGCTCATATTTCAAACAGGCAGAGGATCTAGTATAAGAAAGACTTTTGTATTCCGTTTTCTCCTCCGTACTTCTTACAGATTCTGCTTACCAGATGTTTCCTTCCCTGATGCAAAAAGGCAATGTGGTCCTGCTGGCTGAGGCTTTTCTTGTGTGCCAGCCAACTGCAGGGCTGACACTGAGCCTACAGAAGAAAGACAGCAAGGGGTGCAAGCTGTTCCTCCTCAGCTCTTCCTGCTCCCAGGAGTGGTGCTGGAGCCAGTTGGGCTGCCCTTTGACCTCTTTGTTGGCAGTTGAGCCAGATGTGGCTGCGTCCATGTCCTTACATGTTAAACATACTGTGAAAATATGGGCAGCTTACATGCTTCCACCTTATGGAAAACTTAGTCTATTAGGAAGCAGCCCTTTCCCTTCTACACGAGCCTATCCAGTGTAGTTGGTACACAGACCATGTTACTTTGTTGTTTTAATTTGAAGTCACTCCTGTGCCATTATAATCTTATTTTTCCTGACTTTGTTCACTGTATGTCCACACAAAATGAAGAGATGTAAAGAACAAACTCGTTTCTATGGGGTTTTTTATTACTTTTAAATAAGAGAAACTGAGTACAGAAAGCAATGCAGTGAAATTGTCACTGCCACTCCACTCTGCAAGAATTCACAGCACTTGCATCCTTTCTCTCTTACCACAGGGAAGTGGTAAAACTGGCATCCATATTTATTTTGTCTTATCCTAAACCATTTGCTAGATGCTGTTCCATTTTATGCCATTTGCGTGCAGAGGCCTTTTCAGTGCGAGTTAATTTTGTCTGGGAGCGTGTGAACTCTCCTTGATTCTTCTGTAAGATCATGTTCATAATGTGCTAAGAATCTTTCTCTGGATGTGGTAGTCTTTGCCAGGACTCTCATTTTGTCAGTGTTTGTGATGTTGTTAGGAGTTCCATCTTGCAAAGCTCCCTTTTCCAGCAAGAGAAAGTGACTGTTTGCACCAATCACAGGTTTCCTCTAAAGGGTTTCTTTACTACAAACCCTGGAAGATCACTGTCATACCTATTAAAAGTTTAGAAGATTTCTGATTTTCTCTGAATTCTTTTAAAATTACTTCCTTTTTTTTTCCATTCAAGAAGACTTAAATAATTTCCATCTCTGTCTTGTCAAATTTCTGTTATTTAATTCTTCCTTCCATAGCTGATCCTTACTTCATTCCTTGCCTGGTGTCCTAAGGAACTGGCAAAGCATATCACTAGACAAGGAAGAATAAATTGTCATCAAGGAACTGAAAACCTGTATTCAGTATACTTTTTGTAAGATAAAAACATTTCAACACTATACAAATGGTGGATTTTTTTTACTTTTCCATTATGTTACTTTCTAAAGACATTGATGTGGTAATATGGACTTGCTTTCTGGTTTTATACAATGTAATAAGGAAAAGCAAATTTGAGACATTTACTTAAAGCTTGAGATGCTTTCGACAGAGAATCAGAAAAGAAGGATGGAGTTACCAGCATCTTTTGTTGGTAGAATGGTTTTTTTTATGGATTGGCTGCAAGAAGGAAAGACTTAGATTGTGAAGAGGGAATGGTAATTTCTTAAATCCATGGAAAGCAAGTGAAAATTTTAATTCCCTCGTAATTTATTCTTTTATACTTGAAAATCAGTATATATGCCACTGACACCACAATCAGCCAATGCCATATTTTTCCTTACTAATATTTAAAGTGGTTTTCATTATGATTTTTTTTTTTACTTTTCCACTCTCAATAACCATCAGACTTTCATGGCAACTGGGAGATGTGGGGACGGGGTAATTTTCAAGATGGCTAAGAAAGAGGATGCAGGGAAATAGCCCAGTTAGCTTCACCTTGGCCCTAGGGAAGATGGAGAAGCAGGTAATATGCTGGGGCAAAAAGGACCTGGGGGGTCCTGGCTGGCATCAAATTAAACAGGAGTCACCAATGCCCCCTTGCAGCAAAGAAAACTAATAGTATCCTGGGATGCATTAGCAGCAGGGCTGCCAGCAGATCAGTTAGTAATTCTTCCCCTGTAATCCATACCTGGAATGCTGTGTCCAGTGCTGGGCTCCCCTTTAACAAGAAAGACATTGGCAAAAGATGAGAGTGCCCAGCAAAGGGCAGTTGTTAGCATAACATGGTGAAGGAACTGGAGCAGCTCTTCTGCGAGGAAAGACTGAGAGAGGTGGGAATGTTCAACCTGGGAAAGAGAAGGCTCAGGTTATCTTCTTGAAGCCAGTGAGTACCTAAGTGAAGGGTAGAAGGGACACAGAGACAGGCCCTTCGCAGTGACACCCAGCAACAAGATCAGAGCTAATGGGCACAAGCAGAAGCACACAAGAGTATCTGAATATCAGGAGGCACTGTTACATCTGTTTTCAGTTGGATGATTTGAAAAGCTGTAGTTTTTAACTTCTGTTGTGTCGTACAGGAAGCTCTTACCCTTTCTCTTCCTTAACAAATGCATGTTTGTATAACAAGGCTGCATGCATGTGAACACACACAATTCAAAGAGCACATGAGTATGAGCAGAAGGGTAAAATAGCAGAAGGGAACTCTGTAGTTGGGAGAAGTAGGAAGTAAATGTTCTACATATATATGCAAAGGATTTCAGAGGTACTGGGGAGTTTAAACTATATAGAAGGCTTTGACCCTGCAACTGGCAAACTCAGTTACAGTACGAAAATAAAAATAGTTGAACATAATATCTACATTTTGTCTCACCATTCTGTAAACGTATGCAGAAAGTAATGAGTAGAGGAAAATATGCTGGTGAAATTTAGACTTTGAAATGGCTGTAACAAGAATCCTTCTATAAAAGCTGAATTTATAGAAATTATGTGCTCTCCAAACTTGGCTCATTGGCTGAGACCCACCAAGGCAAAGTGCACAGTTTGGAACATGGAGAAAGAGATCTTGGGGTTCTGTGTCAGACCTACTGCTCTGGGGAAGGGTGCTGGCAGAGCATCCTGCTGCCAGCACAGCCTTATTTCAGTTCCCTGAATTGTGCTACACACACACTGGCAGCTTAAAGAGCATAGCAAACTAATAACTTTATCTGCTGGAATGTTTGCCTTAAGAAAGTGATTTTACCTTTCTTCACACAAACCTTTTTAACTGTATGTCAGCCAAAAGTAGATGAAACCTGAACTGTTTAGAAAAATCTGCCCTTTGAATGTTCAGCCTCCCAGCAACACAGCCATGCATATTCACACTTACATGGCTGTTAGCTCTGCCACGTATCCTGAGGCAGGACTTTGAGAAACAGAGGAAAAATACATGAATTTTCCAAGCAGACTGATAAGCATTCACATTAAAGCTGTCAAGTGGATTTTCAGGGTAGCAAATAAAAATCTGTGTGTTTCAGAAATGTTTTTGAAAAACTCTACTTATTACTTGATACTACCTTTCAATCAGGGTTTTTTCCCTCTGTTTTTCTAGAATTAACTCTGTCTTTATTACATTCCTGGCAGTTGCCTCACTTTTTTTTCAACTGTTGATTTTACGACATAATAAATAATACAAAGTATGCATGTTTCTTGGATTTATGCAGTATGTTTGAAAGGAATTGTTGCCTTTATTTAAATATTTAAATATAGGTACTTGATGTTCCTATCAATAAAGATCTCATATGGCAAAACATATGACACAATAATTTGAGAATTGGTTTTCTTTCTGATGGCCTGTTCAGTAGCCTGTTGCTTCATTGAGTGCCCCCGAGGAGCCAAGTTTGGGTCTCAGCATTTTAAAAAGCACATTCTGAAGATGAAAACCGGTATAAAAATGTGAAATTGGCTTTTCTGGAAGCACACATGCCATTGTTTTAAGATGATTGCTCAAGGATTTTCTTTGGATCTCTCTGAGGCTGTCCATTTTACCCTCTAATATTGGTCTAGAGGATGGAATGAATTTGAGATTTAGATTGAAATCCTAAATATGTATGCAAATGTTTCAGTAGTATTGCACTATTCTTCCACAGACTGAGGAATATTCTTTACTATCTCTAAATGTTGTTGTAAATATCAAATTGGTCTTGTTTCTTAAGGATTCAAAAAAAAGGGATTTCAAAACTTGGCATACTTCAAAAATGCACGAGACAAAATATTGATACACACTATCTGTTGACCCAGTAGATGTTGGTTTCTTTGTTAACTGCAGTTTTTCCTGAAAGTGAATTATGGACAGTAGTATTTTCCTGGTATATCTGAGCCCCTGCAGTCCCAGAACTGAATCTTCTGCATTTTTTCCGTGACATAGATTGTAGTTCCACGTGGTTCTTCACATTTTTATATTTCTATGGGTTTTAGTGTCTTCCACAGAGTTTTGGTGTTGTCTGAACATGATAGTACAAAAATACTTACGCTAGTTTTAGACTTTGGCAAGATCTGCATTCATACATTTCCCCAGCTTTATCCTCTAAATCAGTAAATGCGGAAGCTAAGTAGCACTGATTGCTGTCTGTGCTATACCAGTCTTCCTCAATTGTATTTCTTTCTCTTCTGAACAGAGTATGTATTTTGTAAGGAGCCTTAATGGGCTACCATTGCATACTTCTGCACATCTATGCTTGGTGTATTGGTTTTACCATTATGCTGCAGATTGAAATTTAGCAGCAGAGCCAGAGGCAGATGGTCTGCTTCTGCCTGTCAGTGGAAGAAAGTCTTTTACCTCTCCCCAACATGCAACAGCTCAATGTTGCCTCAGTAAAGCTCTTGGAATTTCAGAGTTATTTCTTGGGCATGTTGTTACATTATTGATGTCATACATTCTGAAGGAGTTTATAGTTGCTCATTCCTCTATAGCTGAGCAATAGTGGGATTCCAGTGACTTTTACTAAGATGATAGACCTTAGAGATTCACATACTTTTTCTAGAATGCTGTTTAAGTGCATGTAGAATTTTACTTAGCCTTTCTGGTATAAAGTCCTGCTAGTTGTGATCTCTACTAACAGTCAACAGAGAGGAACATTTCTGTTCCAAACTTCAGGCTTCTGTATCTGAAAATCTGATGCTTATAATTGCCTAACAAGAATCATAGCCACAAATCATATCCTGTTGAAAAGAAAGAAAAATAGACTTCTATATATGGTTTGCTCAGAGGTCAGCTTCATTTCTTACAAGAAAGAAAGTGTATGTCTTAGAGCAGACCCCAGTATACAATTCTTTGGCAGAGAAATTTAAACTCTTGTGGTTATGACATAAGTGCATGTTTGAAAAGATGGAAAGGAACAGATGAGAACTATGAACAAATCTTGCAGAATTAATCCCTTCATTGATTTGCTTGCTTTTTCTTTCATACATATTGAGCACTTTTTCCGCTTTGAAGTAATGCAACTGTCCCTAACTTATGCCAGTAGATATTTTACATTGGACAGCTACTTCAGAGATAATGCATATGAAATTAAGTTTCTTAAATAACTATTACCGCAATAATTTCTTTCTCATTCACGTCTGCATTGGTTTGGCACAGCCTGGTTATTGGTAGCCAGGGGGCCACAAAGGTGGCTTCTGTGAGAAACTGCTGGAGGCTTCCACCATGTCCAGCAGAGCCAATCCCTGATGGCTCTGAAGATGGACATGCTGCTGGCCAAAGCTGGGCCAATGAGAGATATTGGTAAAAGTGGGGCACGCACACTTTTTCTTATAGTCAGAGAAGAAGAGGAGGAGAGAACAAGTGAAGGAAAACAACATGGAGCCCAAGATCTGTAGAGAAGGAGGGGAGGATGTGTGCCACACATTGGAGCTGAGATTCCTGGCCATGGTGAGACCATGGTGAAGCAGCTGTGCCCCTGGGGACCCATGGGGGACCCAGGGGGGATGCAGAGATCCACCCACAGCCCATGGGGATCCATGGGCAATGCAGAGATCCACCTGCAGCCCATGGGGAAGTTCCCCATGCTGGAACAAGTGGATGTCTGGAGGAGGCTGTGATCCAGTGGGAAACCCAGTGGAGAGAAAGGTCCCTGCTTCCAGGCTGGAGCAGCCTGTTCTTGGAGGACTGAACCCTGTGGAAAGAGAGACTCTTGCCACAGCAGTTTTGGGCAGACTCTCTGCCCATGGGAGGGACTCATATTGCAGAAGATGCAGTAGGGCTTCTGCTCATGAGAGTGGACCCATGCTGGAGAAGTTCACGGAGAACTGTCTTCTGTGGGAGAGACCCCATGGCCTCACAGGGGAAGGACTCCTCTCCCAGAGCAGTGGAAGAAAACCTTGGGTGACAAACTCACCAAAACTCCCGTGCGCTGTCTCCCTGCACTGTCAGTGCAATGGGAAGAAGGGAGGGGCTGGACGTAAAAAAGGTGTTTTATGGGCTTCTTTTACATCTCATTATCCTCCTCTGACTCTCTTAGTAGTAAATTCACTTTGCAACTTCAAGTTGAGGCTGTTTTGCCCCTGAAGTGTTTTCTCCCAATTCTTACCTCAACTCAACTCAACTCAACTCAATTTTTTTCTTTCCTCTCCTTAAGCTGGGGCAGGGGAGGGTGAGTGAGTGGCTTTTGTGGGTGCCAGTGTCAAACTACAGGATTGGTTGGAATCGGGCCAGTGTCAAACCATGACAAGGCCCTATATTATATGTATTTATTATTATTGTGAAGGCTTTACAACATGCAATAGTACATTAGACAGGATACTCAAATAAGAATCTAAAATGAAAAAATATTTACAAAATAATCAGAAAACATTAACATTGATATTTGCCTTTAATTGTACAGTCTACAGGTGGTATGACACAGGATCATGCAATTTTCTAGTTTGATTAAAAGTAAATGCATATGCTTATTCATGGTTTAATTAGCTCTTAAAGTCCTTCACTTCACTGAAGCAAATGGAATGTGGTAAACTTGAGTTCCAATCTTTGTTGCTCATTTCATGTTGACCGGTGGATTTTCTACAATCCTGGGTTAACAAGGCTCTTAGATATCATTTTACATATAGTATATGTAAAATATATGTATATGGGCTATATAATTTTAAATGTTATTTTTTAGAATTGATTGTTTGTTCATATTAGACAGTGTTACTGTTAGAAGTCTCTAGAATTGTAAAGCTGAATTTGTTAGTCTTCATTCAAAATAGTTGAGAAATGAATTAGTGAATGCTGTTCAGAAAGGATTTTAAATATCATTCAGCTCTACTAAAACTGAGGCAGATTCCAGGTTCCAAGTAATTTCTTTTTCAGTTGCTTATAACTTTTTTTTGTGATCCTAGCAGCCAAGGGGGAATGCAGAGGAGATACGATCTTGCCAAATTTCTTTTGGCGGTTTTAAAAGTAATTTGGTTCAAAACGTGTTTGGAATTGCATTACTTTTTTTTTTTTAAAGGCATAATATCTGCACTAATACAATTTCAGAAGTGTTGAAATTACTTTCTTACTGTGTAGCAATCACTTCCAGCAGCTGGTGAGAAAAATAACCTGAAGAGTTTCTTTCCTCTCTGTTCTTTCTTTTCACAGTTGCACTGGTTGAAACCTTTTGCTAACTCAGCTGACACACTGGCATTTTCAAAGACATTGTGGGAATGTCATCCACTTGCAGAACAATGTGAATAGCTTCAGAGTCTGACCTGTTGGGTGCACAGGGGAATGTGTCACTCTTGAAACATAGCTACCTTAGGGAGGTGGCTTGGCAGGAGTTATAATAGCCGATGATGCTACAGAATTTACAATGGCAAATGAAGTATATTATACGTGATAGAAACAGGAAGATTATTTAGATAGACATAATATACTGTAGCTACTGAAGTGTAAGTGACTGTGAAGGAAAGGCCCAGATTTTTCTCAAGCTGTGTCTGCTATATACCATACGTTGTATTTAAAGGAGACAGAATCATGGTAAACAATCGTAGGCAGATCCCTGCAGAAGGTGAAGATGTGTGGGAGACAAGGAGACAAAAATGACCAAATAGTCTTTCTGACTTGGAGATTGGGGGATGTGAGAGGAGTGAAGGAAGCTACTCCACACCATTGGAATGACTTGCTGCTCTTTTGGTCACCTGGGTTTACTGGCAGTCAGAGAAAGCTAAAGGCAGCCCTAAACCCTGCAATCTAACACTGCTGTAGGCATCTCTGCTCTCACCTAGAATGCCTTTGCTTTTCAAAATAATTAATAATCAAAACTCAGAAGTAAACACTTTATTTAGAAAGAATATGATCCTAGCTGAAAGGTGTTGTATTCACAAACACAGGACTTCTGGTCTCAGCATGAATCATGAGCAATCCTGTCCCAGAGGAAGGGGACCATAATTCCTGGCTTGCCAAGTCCATTTGTCTACAGTTCTGAGCAACCATATCTTACAATTCTGTTTTAAAAAACTCACTCTCCCAACTCAGCTTAAAAACATGAAAACTATCTAACTTCATCTTGCATATATTTAGGGCAATTTGCAAAACCAGAGTTTGCTGGTATTTAGTATAACCCACTCTGTGACCCTCCTTAGCGAAGTAAATGTGGTGAGATCGTAGCCTGGAGTCATAATAGTAGTTTCCCTCTTCCTGGTTTCATTTGATCTCCCAGGGAGAAGTAATAGTCTCCATGTGACAGGGGGAGGAGGAGATGTTCACCTTAAGGACATGCATTGGAAATAAATCTGAAACACATTTCCTTGCACATATCCCAGCTCCTTACCTTGAAATTGCCCTTTGTATTTTAGAGTGGCTGCAAAAAGTCTGTGAGCAAGTCTCCGGCTACTAAGACTATCAGGTGGCTTCAACTGTTCTTGAGATTTGTTTCAGTAGAAGTTGCAGGAAATACAGGTTTAATTCTTTTATTCAAACTCAGTAGATGGTTTGGGACAATTAATTTCCAATTGTTTCCCAGTAGAGCAGATTTACTTGTATATTAATGAGGCACAGGTGTTAGGCCCCTGGTGCCTGCATGCCTGGGAGGCATATTTAGGTTGTTTATCTAGTCAGCCATAGGTACTGCAAGGTACTCAAGCTTGCCTTTAACAGTTTATACAGTGAGGCTTTTTAATTTTTTGATGTTTTTTTAAATTTGCTAGCACCTGTTAAAATTTTAAAACTGATCATGTAGAAAGAAGTAGGAGTGATTTCAATAGTAAATAGCACTAAATGTTAAAGAAAGTCATCTTCTATGATGCTTAACTGCCCAGCTTGACATTAAGAAGCAAAGAAGGTTCATTTAAGCAAATACGTCATGTGAAGAGCTAATACAGTCAACAGTGTACTTTTCTGTTGCATATTTTTGGAATAGGTACTTCTTTGTCTACAGCTGAAACCTGAATGTGCTTATATTAATATTCATTTTTCTTGTTTATTCACTGAACTGCAGTACCAACATTTTAGAGGAAATGGAATAGCCTCCATAGACATTATGAATTTCAGTAGCTGGCATAATTATAGCGATCTACATATTCATTAAATCCAAAGAAGAAATGTGTCCAAAAAAACAGCCATGCGTTTAGAAGTGGTACACAACTAAATATATACATTTTAAAAAGTTGCTTTCCTCTGCTTGTCCAAAATTGTGTAGTGTCATATAGTCCTTAAATCAGCTAAGGCTTTTTTTTGTTTAAATGTTCATTCCTTTTGCTTTTGTAGTAAAGAATGGGAAGAACTATTTGTAAACAACAATTACTTGGCAACTATACGGCTGAAGGGGATTAATGGGCAGCTGAGAAGCAGCAGGTTCCGTAGTGTTTGCTGGAAGGTAAGAAGAGAAAATATTTATTTACAGTTTGTGGTTGCAATATATCAACACATTACCTGATGTGCTGGAAGATTATTGATGCAAAGAATCATGAATTTTCCAAGAGACTTCATCCCAATGTTTTCCTACTCATTTTTATAATTCATTGGACATTTGCTAACCACATCGAGTTGCTTTAAAGCTGAATTGCAGGTAATAGCAAAAGAATCCTAGGAAAGTGTATCTCTGTGCTGGTGATGTGTTTAGAATTGAGTGCCACACAGCCGTCTCTCCTCTCAGAATCCGTGCAGGAAGTCATGCACTGGAAATAGATAGGAACTTAGTATAAAAAATTACGGGTTTATGGAATTTGGGACGGCTTTAAAATCATTCTGATGCAACTGCTAGCTGGTTTTCCCAGTGAAATGAGAAAATGAAGACCAATCCCTCTTGTAAGGACTGGATGGAGAGAGAAGCAAGGTCTTCCAAAAGCACAGCAGCTCCTTGGGAGTTTTTGGTTGTTTTGTTGTTTTTTTTAAAGTGGCAGGGGAAGGAAGAGAGAAAGAAAGCAAGGCAATACTGGATTGTTCTATAAAGTCCAAACAAATTTTGTTGCAATGACATCAAGTCTTCTGTTGTGCACTACCTCTGGTAGTAGAGAAAATTTCTTCTAGTAGAGTTACTGTGTGTTAATGCTGATCATTTAAATTGCCTCACTTGAAATTTCTCAACCATCATTTTGGCACAGAGACCTACAAAAAGAAGTCTAAAATACTCTTTATATCTGAATGGAAAGAAAGAGAGTTTTAAATTTGAAATGTATGTAGCATTGAACTAGTTTAAAGTTAATGAAAATGCTTTGTTCAGCAAGCCAGATGAATATATGTTTTACCAGTTTGCTTCTTTTTAAGTCTCAAAATTAGGAGGCCATAACTCAAAGCCCTGAACTAACACAAACATCAAATCCTTCCCTGTCTACTTATTAAATCAAGGACTGCTTTTATTTTAGAAATAAGACAGGGTTTATTTGCTTGTCCAAATATGCATTAAGGCTCTGTTGTTAAGTTCTGAAATTTTAAAGGTTTTTTTAGTAATTTAGGAATGTTTTTTTGTTTGTCAATACTTCTGTTTGTCAGTATTCCTGTTTCTTAACACTTTACAATGTGCAAATAAAAACATTGAAAAAGCAAGAAAATACTGGGGATTTTCCTTGCTTCAAATGCAATTAAATAGTATTTTGCACTGCACGTTTCTTTCTAACCCTTTTTAAAGAGACATGAAAAAACTGAGATGTGGGCATTCTCACGGACTTTCTGCAAAACTGACTCTCTTAGCTGTCCTGCAGAATTCTAGAGCACGTTTCATTTCTTACATTGGGTATATCCCTCAGTGCTTAATTCCTGCTCTGCATTTGTGGTTGATTTAAGCATGTTGCATTAGGTCATCAGTGTTTCATAAATAGCTTCAAGTTTTGTATATGTCTTTTCATGTCTTTCCATTTTGTTTCTGCCTTGGAAGTCACCATCAGCTTTACTGAAGCTGTAGCAGTTTACAAAGCTTGAGTTCATGGCTTCAGTTGGCTTTAATGCTTAATTTTGCGCTGTAGAACTGCTGTTGTTCCCAGCCACTTATTTATGGACTAGAAAGCACTAAAACCAGAATTTTATAGCTCTTTGCTTTCTCTTTCTTTCTGGGGTGGTTTAAGCTTTCTGGTAGGATTTATATGAAAAGCTATGTAAAACTGATGAAACAATGAATTTATTTTGTTTTGCTAATAGTTATTTCTGGACGTTCTACCGCAAGATAGAAGTCAATGGATTAAAACCACTTCAGACTTAAGGACTTCTTACAATAAGATCAAAGAAATTGTAAGTTGATTCTCATATCTTGGCATAGGTATTAACATTTATAGCATAACAGGAGAAGATCTGATTTTTTTTTCTGTTTTTACCTAGCACATTACAAACCCTCGGAAAGCAGGACAGCAAGATCTGATAATCAACAACCCACTTTCTCAGGACGAGGGGGTAAGTTAACCCAACACATGCTAGTAAAAGTCTCATCTTACTGACACAAGTGAGTTCTTCTGAAGCAGGCAAAATGGCAGGTGCTAAAATCTCCCTCCTAAATGTCCTAACTGACTTGTGTTAACAATTGTTCCACAGGTTCTGCTGACCAACTGGAAATGCTCATTTCCAGGTTGATACTTTGGTTTCTAGGGCTTAACTCAGGGAAGGCTGTGGTAAACAAAAAATCAGTGCTGGACTATAATTAATTGATCTGCTTTTTTATCACTGTATGTTTTCATTTTATATATCAAATGGCTCTGTTTTAAGGAGTGTTCAGTCAATATGAAGTGAATACTGTTAACAATGAAATACCCTCCTCTGGAAGATTTTTCAGCCTTCGACATTTTTTTTACTGCATTTTGTTGTACCTGAAAAGCTTTTAAGTATTTTATAGCACATATCTTTAGCTTTTCTATTAATTATGTTACCATTGTTACTATCAAAATTCTTTTTTGTCATTTTTTTTAAAATAACTTAATGCCATAAAAATAATTTGTTTGGCTGCATTTAAGAGATTTACAACTGAAAAGACTGTCTCAGAAATCTCTGGTGATATTACTCCTGTTTTTTCCACAAACAGAAGCCCATACTTCATCTATAGAGTGGTACTGTGCTCCTTATTTAATTTAGAAGGAGAGAGCTCTGCAGCTGTTATGACTGTGCACATCATCAAACTATTCTTGCATCCAGCTGGACAGAAAGTTGCGTCAAATGTAAAAGATTTAAAGCATTTCTGCTGTAGTTTGTGATTATACACAGTGGCTCAACCTGCTTTCTGCCTGTGATGTCTTTTGAATATAGAAAACAAAGGTTCACATGTCAGAATATGTGGCAGGGGGTTAATCTATTAAACAAAGCCGCTGACCAAATCAGACATAGGACTGAAGAGCAAAGTGCCTTGAGCCTCTGCTGTGACTTAATATTACACCCATTTAGTATCCTGATTTTTCCTTCCTTTTCACAATGCAGCTTCTGTTTGTTTCCTCTGTTCTGATGGGCCAGGGTGGGAGCAG
>VZTB01003975.1:146147-192364 GCA_013397245.1 Thryothorus ludovicianus | reverse complement strand
CACAAATGACCTCTTCCTAGAGTATAAGCAGAGTTTTTGTCCGATGAATCACACTGTGGAGAGGTACAGTTTTCTTCAGTAATTATAAAAGGCTTCTAGCTCACCAGAACCTAACAAAACTTTAGTTTCCTAAAGTCAGGTGATAGTAAGCCAATCCATAATGTCTACATACAATTTTCAGCCTGTTACATAAAAATAACAGCTTCCAATATTTATAAGTAGGAAAAGATATTGTTAAGTTAGTCCCAACTTATTAGTGATCAATGTTTTTAAAAATTCTTTTAAAATATTCTGCAGGAATGGAAATCAGCAGATTGGCAGATGCAAAAGCATTTAACTCAAATTAAATCCCAGGTTACTTGTTGGCATCACAGTGTACATCTAGGGTTGCAAATGGCTAAGATTTCAGTATCCTCTTTCTCCCTCCATTATTTTAAGAAACTAAAATGCCTACGGGGCATTCCCCATAGACAGATCAAGTGATCAAGTAAATTTCTTCTCTTTCGTGGTGATATTTTTATATATTGGTCTACTTAGTTTCTGCATCAGGAGTAACAATCCCAGTTTAGGAAGATGGAAGATGTGTGAAGATGAATAGTGACAGTTTCTGGGGTTCCAAACTCTCCATCCCCCAAATAAGAAAAAAAATAATTTTAAAAATCAACAGCATAAAAATAGCAGTGGAAAAGCCATTGGACAGCTACATCCTTCCTAAATGCGTGGAAGAGATGGTAAGAAACAGCAATCCATTGATGATGATCCCCATTTCTGTCTGCCACCAAATTTGTTTTGTGCATCCATTTATTTGTTGACCAGCCTGTTTCTTCAAATTTCTGTGTCAAATTCTGTCTGCTCTGGTGCAGAGGCCCTAAATCAGCAAAAGAAGTATTTTAAAAAGCTATATCTGACTCATGCTGCTCTTCACTTTTAGAAAGCAGAGACCTGAATGCACCATTGTTTAATTGTAGAGTTGTGGTGAAACAGTCTAGGAAAATTCCCATGTCCTTATGCAGGCTTTCTCAGAGATGTAATTAAATGTAATATTCTCATGTTCATGAAAAGCATTCTTACCTTGCTGATTTGAGGATACTATATTTCTTAAAACAGAGCTTTAATCATAAAATGACATTTTCCATAAAAATCCACCCTGAACTGATAGTTCCCTCATGATCTCTTCTATTTACATTTACTATAATTAATACTTCAGCCAGCTTATTCCTGAGTTCGTTATTATCCTTTCTGTCACAATCTCTGGTATTACAAGATCCTCACAGATATCTCTGTGTATTTTTGAGTTTTCTTTGTTAGTCTTCTCTTTCTAAACTATATAGGGCAGGCCTGAATAACAGTCCTTCAGAAATAATCTCTTCAAACCCCTAAATTATGTCGATTGCCATCTGCTGTAACGCACTTTTGGTCTCAGCTGTGTCCTTCCTTTACAGTAATGTGATTAGTACAAGTGCATACAAGTTTCCAAATGTTGGTCTACCTTTACCTCCACCAGGTGCCAGGGAAATGTTACACCTCTCATCCCAGTGCCTCTCTCAGGCCTTCAGCATCACTGTGTTTAAGCCACGGTGTCTCCTCTGCCTTGGCTTTTCATTCAGCTCCTTCATTCAAGGATTTCAAAGCACTTTTCTAGCCTTAATTAGTTCTGTTTCTGTGCTTGCCTGTCATCACCTCTGTGAGATGACCACAGTGATTACAACATTAATAGTCTTATCTGAAGTAATTTATTCTAATTTCCTATGTTGTTTTTCTGTAACAGGCTTTAAAATAGCCTTAAATACATCTAGTTTAAAGTATAGCATTGTAGCTCAGACCTGGGAGATTTGTTTGAAGAAATCTTATTTCAAACCATGTGATTTAATTCTAAAACTGACTATACTACAACCTCTATTTCAGCACTCTAGCCTGGGGCCCACCATTGCTGTCTTTTTTAAGTATTCTTCTGTTTTTCTTTGTCCAACTTTACCATTTCCTTTCTTTTTAGTATTCTGCCTTTTCAGGTTTTATTTGTTTTTGCTCTGTATAGCTGTGGTTTGGGGTGTTGACAAAAAATGTTTCATAAAGCAAACTAGTTACTTCTTCAGTAGCAATGAAAACACCTTTGTTGTGCACTTATTCTAATTTTAAGTACATCCTGTGTAACTATGTTCTACCTCCTACAGTCAAGGAGCAGGATGCACGGGTGAGAGTTGCTTTAGAGGAGTTACAGACTGGAAATGTTTACATTTTCCAGTATGCATGTAACAGGATTTTCCCAGGAGTTTTTTTCCTTATCCTCACACAAAGTCCACTTCATTCTGGTTCACTTAGGATATTTGCCCAGGCAGATTATTTTATATCTGTAAAGTTTATTTGCAATAGTTGTCAAAGACAGTGAAATTTCTAATTGTGTTGTATTGCCACAGATAGCAGTAAGAGATACTAAATTTTAGGATACTGGTTTTCCTGTCCATTATGAGATATTTAAATAATCTTGTCATTAAATGATAATATTTTTTTCAAATATTAAAGAAATATTGAACCCTTGTGTATGTGCATTTCCTGACATACTCTCATCCTTTCTTCCATTTCTTCCATTGTATTTCATTCTTGCATGTGTCTAGCTTTAATGAGATTAAAAGAGATTAGTTATTTAAAAATAACTGTGATATCATCATACCTTGGTAGCAGACTGGTTTCCATTAAAGAACATGGTTCATAATTTTGGTTGCAAAACAAATGTAACAGGTTGTTAGAAGTATTTAGCAACAGAGAACAGTGGGAAGGCAGGCAAGGGAAATGCTCTTACCTGAAACCTCTTCTAGAACACCAGCAACTGGCATTCTGTGCACTCTATTGTTTACTTTTACTGTGTTGCTTCATTTTCAGCTTTCCTGAAATGCAGTATTTCCAGCAAGAGAACGTAAGGAAAATTCTTACAGATGTTCTGTTCTGCTACGCCAGAGAAAATGAGCAGTTGCTTTATAAACAGGTAATGAAAATACTGTACAGGTGGCATTCATTGACTCAACATTTTCTATATGGTTTGACAATAATGTAGCTCTGTTGTATCTGAAGTTGTATCATAATGCTGAAGTAATCAAAGAGCTACTTGTCAGCTGGTTGGTAAGTAAGCTCATTGAATAACATATGCTTTTTCCTCATAACACAGTACCTTAAGTTGTTTTCTTTAAGGTTGCTAAGTTTTCTAACTTTATATTTCTTTATAAACATCTTTGTCATTGCTTAAGGAAGAAAAAAACAAAGGCTTTCTCTGCTTAGGTAAAGCAAGTACACAGCAGCATTTTAAATGGTACTGAATAAAACGCATAGTGATTTCTGAAATTTAGACAAAATTTCCTATTTTAAGTTTTATGTAATGTTTTAAGTTCTTCCCCAAAGTGCTAAAGCCATGCAGGATGTTACAAAAAAGATCTTTATCTAACCTTGTAGCATCCAAGTACAATGCAGCTGACAAAATCCTCTTGAGTGAAGAGTAAGGGTGCTACAAAATATCATTTTTACAGAGTTACTTGAAGGAGAGTCTGCTCAAACCACTTTTGATAAAATGGTAAAGAAAGCCTAAGTTGCACTAAGCCTGCATCCACAGAGTTAGTAAGTTAATTATTTCAACATTTGTTCTGAAGATTTTGAAGTAACTATAAGCACAATACTGTGTTCATATAGCAAGACCAATATGCAGAGTATCAGCTAAAGTATATTTGTATTTGTTTCTTCAAACAATTATCTGTAGGCTGAGTAGAGACTGGCAAGGGATACTCTGTGTGCATGGACAAAGGATAAACTGTAGAGGAGCCAACTTGAGGTTTGTCATGGCAGAAGTGCAGAGATTCAGTACATGTAAAGATTTTTATAAAGAAATCTATGCTTTCAGGCATGGTCTGTCCTCAAGCCAGGGTTGTTTCATGAAAACAAAGGGCATATGAGTTGAAGGAACACTTACTTCTGAAGAATTTCTGAGAGATTATATAAGAAATGGACTATATAGTTATCAAACATATGAAGCATCTATCAACTGGTTATTTCTCATGTTTGACAGATAGTGAGCAAGGAGTAGTGTTGCATAAGAACAATAAAAATTAGATCTAGGAACAGTATTTTGAAGGGCACTGCTAAAAAAAAGTACTTAGCAGTACTCAACCTCCTGTCTCTAGAATATAGGCCAGAGTACTAGTGATGGGATAATGGAAGAACACATTCCAGCTAATTTAGTCTATCATTTATTGAACAAGAAGTATTATTTTACTCTTTGATATGACTTAAAAGGACTTAATTACCCTCTGCTCATATTTAAAATCCTCTTGATTCCTTACCAAGAAATAATACCTTTCTATATAGGGATGGAATATTTAGCCGGATCAAATTTAAAAAAAAAGAACTGCGTTTCATCACAAGCTGTTAAAGCTATTATTTTCTACTAGGTGACACCCCGTTTAACATAGACCATATTGTTAATAGTTATGGGATTTTATTGAATTAATGAGACTGTTATCATGTAGTAGAATGTCTTGCTGAGTTAATTGAAACTGCAGAGATTATATAAATGGTATTAATGAACTTTGACTGCCTGATGCCTCAGCTTTAATAAAGACTGCTTGGTGGGCTAAATGAACATAGGCAGATAAAAGATCAGGTTCAATTTTGTGAGCCTACAGGCTGTTGACAAAGAAAACTTCTTTACCTCTATTTTCAACTGGTGTGCATCAGTAGTGTGGCAGTTCCAGGAAGGGTTTGCTACAGGATGAAGAGGAGAGGAAGAGCAGGAAATTAAATTAATTTGGACCATGAAAAACTGTTGATTTGACCTCTCAAAGCATGTTCAGTATATCACCCAAATCTTGCGGTGCTGTGCCAAGTCCACAAAATAGTAAATGATTGTGGTTTTCCTCTCTTGTTGTGGACATGTGTTACTTTTATTAGGAGCTTTGCTTTTTTTTACTTCATTTTGAAAGAGTGGCTTTGTTTAGTTGGATTTCTTAAAAAATAATGCTTCTTTTAGCTTATTAGTAAGATTCTCCATTTTTGTCCCCATGCTCCTCTCTTGCTAGATAATATTTTTTTCATGTCCACCATTACCCTTCTTTGAATTAGCTGTAAAGAAATAGTCTATAGTCAACAGGATATGTTTTTTAACTTCTTTTATCAAATACCTAGCTAGTAGTCAGTCTCCCTGATGTAGTGCTTTTATCAGAGTCATGCCCCACTGCAGCATGATTTCCACTACAGCAAAGCCTAGCATATTTTTGAGAAAATAATGATAGTTACCATTAATTCATCAGTAGCTGATCATCTCCAAGTTGTTGGCTCCACATTGACCTGAATACAAAGCTCAGATTAAGGAGCTTGTCTTCATATGCAGTTTCCATCATGGAGACTGGTCCTGTTGTCATCATTTGTATGACCACATACAAAAGATACAATTGCCATCAGAATTATAAAACTTGGCCAATGAAAAAAGACTGATACTTCTTTTTGTCAGCATCTGTCCCTACCCAATGTTATCTTCCAAAATATTTAGAAAAAGTTACAGTTCCTTGACAATTTGCATACTTACAACATTCTTTTGAAACTATTACGTAGCATCAGAATATAGTATTACGATGAGCAATCAATTATGTTTGATTTTTATGTTAATGTTTATTATGTATATTTGCATGCAAGTTGTCTTTGTTGTAGGGTTTCTGAGGTTTTTGGCCAGCATGAAGGAACATTTTATTTAATGAGGAAAAATATATTTCTATCCCTAGTCTCATGGAATAGAATGTTGTGGAGCTGTATTTCAGCTTTTAAAGGCAGAATCTTCCCTGGGTTCACTGAATTTTTAAATAGCAGCAGTAAATACACAATCTAAAAAAGATAGTATATTGTATTTAAGAATAGGTAAAAGCTACTCTAAGAGTTCTTCTGTAAGACTGGTGATAGAGCTCTGGTCCTAGTTACACTGAAAGGAAATAGTGAAAATTAAGCTAAATCACTGGGCTAACTATTGTTTGTTCATGATTTGATTGCCCTTAGAAAAGTCGATATAATTTTGAAATGCATTGATTCACTTGTCATTGTAAAAATGCTATAATTCTGGTTTTCTTTCTAAACCATAGACTGTATTATGAAATCAATATTTTGTTGTAGCTGGGAAGTGTCATAAAATTATCTGAGCTCTGTCAACTTATTTATTAACACTAAAGATTTTAAGTAAACTGTAGCATTGAAAAAATATGTGTATGCATATTACACTGGTAGCTTTTCTTGCCAAGCTAAAAATCTCTAAACATTTGAAGTACTCTTGTAACTGAAAGATCAGAGGTATCTTTTTGAAATCCTGATATTTCATCATCTGTTTGTTTTGGTTTTGTTATATGTGGGCAGCCACATTATGATTCTATTTTATTATAGAGTTGATATATTATTATGTTGGAAGAATGTGTGATGTGCTTTTATCTTTTATAACTAATTCTTATTTTATGTCCTCTTTCTTTTTCTTCTGCTTATATGTTTACAGCTTAGGTGATAGTTTTTTTAGACAGTCAAGTTTTTTGGCATTTCCATTTCTCCTATTTCATGTTTAGTACATCAGGGCGAATAAAAGATTAGATGCAGAACTGTTAATTAAGCAAGGGACGTGTGTGTGAAAGTACAACCCTGGTTATTTAAATGTTTTTACCACTTACATATTGCCTAATCCTGGACCTCTCTCCTTTGATATTACCATAATATTTTAAGAAATCTAAACTTGACAATTTGTAATCGAACCCATTTGTTGTGCTTTACATCAGCTTCTGAAATCAAATGGCTATATTTGGTTTATTTTGTCTTTCCTAACTGAATTTCTCTTTAGGATTCATGTTTTGCAATAGTCCCTAAAGGTTTGGAAATAAGAAGGGAAAGAATATCTGAACTTCAACACCACCACTGAGGGTCTAAAAGTCATCTTTGTCCTGAAGAAATAAAAATTAAATTTCCTAGGAATTAAGTTGATAGCATATAGAGAGATCATCAAAACTATTGTCAAAATTGTCAAAAACCATGCATCCAAGCACACTCAAAATAGTTAATGACATAGAGTGGGCTTCAACGTCTACCTCTTGGGACATTTCAGACCACTTAAGGAAAATCCCCATTATTTCCAATAAAAGTCCAAAGTTTTTGTAGTTAATGGATGTGTTCAGTACATAGGAAGCTGATAAGTTAACTTACTGGTGTTGAACTCTCCTCGGATGCTGTATGGAATATCAACTAATAGACCAGCAAAGCAGCAGGGTAGCTCACAAGCGTGTAACACTTCCAGTGTTTGTGTCTGTCCCTCACTGAGGGGCCTGGAAAAGCAAGTGCAGAGGCTTCCTGGCTTGGAGCTGCAACCATCAAAAGTAGAACAGCTCAGGGGACCCATCAGCTGTCATCTGTCTCCTGACAGCAACCTGAAATGTTGATGTGCCTGATGGACCATCAGTGCTCCTTCTGCAGCAGGATAGATGAGATGGTCTTCCTGGAACCCCTGTCTGCCCAGGGCACTCCCCTGAGCTGGGACTGAGGCTCCACTTGGTGAAATAGTTGTACCCTGGAGCACTCCTGGCAGCAGGTTGTTCTTCCTAAAGCTAGGCAAGAACTCCATCCAGAGCCAGGCCCAGCAGGGATAGCCTGGGCACTTGGCATCAAGCCCCTGCTGGTAGTTTTGGGCAGAGGTCAGGAATTCCCTCCCCTTAGAGTGATCCTTGTGTCCAGAGGCACAGACAGATCTCAATCCTTCATCCCACGTCCCTTCCATCACCAAAGGGCTCCTCTCCCTTCTTTTGTGTGGCTGCCCCCCACCCCAGCCTGGAGCTGTCGTAGCTCCTACCTGCTGTCCTAGTCCCAACACTGGGATCCCAGCACTCCTGGGTGACCCAGCTGTGCTTCTACAGCCAGCCCAAGTCCTCGATTGCCCAACCATTTTTTTTGTTCTGATTCTTGCCTATTTCTATGTTTTTCTTTATCTTACTATAGATTGCATGTATAAGTAGTACTCTGCAGTGAAACAGTACCAAGTCTTCGATCCATTGTGCTTAATGAGTTTATTTTGAATATTGACATAATGCAAAAGACAGAAAATTGAAAAAACCCAAAACCTCATTTTAATTCTCATGTCTTTAGAAATGAAACTTTCGCTTTCTTTCCCAAATAGCTATCCTTGTCTACTTTGGAGCCTACTGTTACACTTTTATCTGTGGTTTTGGAACATTATAAAATACAAAATAATTTTACATTTTGTAATTTTTCCCTATTTCAGATCTCTGTAGTGTAGATCATTATTATAATTATCATAAATAAAATTCATATTTATGAACATAGATCTTGAAGTAAACTGCCAGGTGCAGGGTTGCCTGCCATTGCCAATTTGTTGTGCGTTGTGTGAGATAAAGGGAGACTAACTTGCTTCTGTATATTATAGAAGAATAAATACTTGGATTTAATCAGAATTAAAGATAAAAGCCATTGATTATGAAACTGTTCTGCTAACAGAGTGAATGAATGTTCACGCTTTTAGTTAGTTTGTACCTAATATTGCTGTGTGCCTTATGCTGTGCATTGTGAACTATTATACTACTAGAAAAACTAAATATACTTCTGCTTTTCCTTTTACCTTTAGGGCATGCATGAACTTCTAGCTCCCATTGTCTTTATCCTACATTGTGACCATCAGGCTTTTTCACATGCCAGTGAAGCTGCACAACCAAGGCAAGCATTGCATTTTATTTGTATAAAAATCCACTTTCTTTAAAAAATACGTTGGCTGAATTATCGCTTATAAATATGTGCTCCATAATTCTTTGTTTATTATTCATAAATTAATATCAGAAATCATTGCATCCTTGTGCTTTGATGGGAATGTCTTTATTTCATCTTTCCTACTACAGCTTCTGAGATTTAGACATTGGCCCCTTCACAGACATTGACTGGTGAAAAAACGAGGAGACAAGAAATCTAAGGAAAGCCTTAATTTCAAAGCTTACATACCTACCAGGAGTTGCACCTCATCCTTATTGCCAGAAGTGATTTTGGTTTTGTCACTGTAGAAAGTAGACAGATTAGTGAGCTCCACTCACAGAGCAGACATCTTACCACTGACTCTTTCCTCATATCATAAAAGGAGAAATAATCATTGAAGAAAAATTGTTGGGATTGATATTTCTTTCGTCACCTGCAGTGTTGTAGCTGTGATATATAGCTATTCTTTGACTTGGTAGTAACATTATGTTTAGCTATTGATCCTTCATTTCATTCAAATGTGTTTATAAGTGCAGTCATAGATATAAAATATTGCATCACATGGTTGTCTGCTTTTATTCTTTCCCCATATGTAAGGCTTTATTTTTTATTAAAAAATTAAAAAATAAACTAGTTTCATTCTTGTGATATTTAGGACATTTCATTTAGTTTTTTACACACAGGAGTTCAGCAGTGAATAAAAACAAATTTACTTATGTGTGCAATATAATATAACCTCTGTAGGTACCCTTCAGCATGACTGCCCAAAGGCAGTTAAGCATTAAGATGAATATTTACAAGTGTGTGTTTTTATTCAATGTCTGTCCTTAGATATCCTAAAATTACCTAGAAGATGCTCTTCAGTGCTAAGCAACTTAAAATAACCATGTGTTATGTACAGCATTCTGTTCCATCCCCACTGAAAAAGTATAGCTAAGCAGCAAAGTAGATGGAAAAGAGGTGCTGTCACTGATTAATTGCTGTTAAAGTACAATAAAAATACAGGCTATTAAAACAAAATAAATTAATGTTTTGATACTGCATATTTGACCAGTAACCATATTTTTTTTGTTGTTTGGGATAAACAGTGATAGATTGTGCAGCAATCAATTATTCTAGATCAAGCATATTCAAAGAATACATTGTGACATTCAGTAATTTGTTATTTGGAATAATTAGATGGTTACTTCATTGTAGTGCAGACAAGGCAGCTAATTTGTTTTTGATCTTTATAAAAAGGAAAGACTTCATTTGTTCAATGGAGTTGCTCTTTTTAATTAAAAAGGCTAGTTTTCTCATTTGCACTTTATATGAAAGTTGGCTTATAAATACATAATAGTACATGCAGAACGCTGACCAAAAATAAACATTCACATTTGGATTGTTCACTGTTGCCTTTTGCAGTGAGGAAATGAAAGTTCTTTTGAATCCTGAGTATCTGGAACATGATGCCTAGTAAGTTTTAACAAGTTTCTTTACATTTAATTTGCTCTTATTTTTAACTGACACCATTATTTAACACCAAGTTTCTGGGTTGTTCCCTTTCAGTGCAATGTTCACACGTCTTATGAAAACAGCAGAACATTGGTTTTCAACTTTTGAACATGACAGTCAGAAGGTAAATATTACTTTAAAATGTACTTATGTGTTTTTTAAGCAAATGTGATTTTAATATGATTGATGTTATTTAAAGCTAACTAGACATCTCTTGACTTGGTTGAAGCAGTCTCAAACAAGTCTGCAGTCTTTAAAGGCTCTGCAGAATTTGGCCATAAGCACTTGTGGAATGTCTTCAGGTGAGAGTTCCTATCTGTTGCAAGATCACTTTGTAATCAAAAGTCAAGTATGCAAACACTGATTTTTCTGTGTATGAGTGATGTCCTTGCATAGCATTTGAAAGAGTGCCTGTCATAGACACTTCTGTGTGCCCCAAACCTGTGCAAATGTCATTTTCAATAAATGCCTGTAGGTAAAGGATTAAGGCATGAATTCTTTTCAGCTGTTTACAAACAATTTGCTGTGAAACCAAAACTTTAACCATAGACTGTCTGTCAAAGGTCAGGGTGCATCTTTCCCTGATACACAATAATCACTCCATTTCCTTCATTTTTTCTTCTAAACCTCCGGATATTCAATCAGAGGAAATGTCTGTGCCTTCAGATCTCTTGTGTATCTGTACAGACACTACTGAATTTAGGATGTTGGTGCTTTCATTAAAAAGTTTTTGCAGTGTTTGGAGTTTAGTTCTACAGAACCTTTGCAGGGACCTTCTAGAGACCATCTGGTCCTTGCCTGAATTTTTTCATGCATGGCAGGAAGGACAATTCCCTCAGCCAGTTGCTCAAGATTTCCTTTGACTACTTCTTTTCTTGTCTCTTTCCATCTTTATGTTTCTCTCTTTTTTTGTTTCTGGAAAATTATTTGTGTGATGGACCATGTGTATGGAGGCTCTAGAAAAATATTATTAACAGTATTATGGATGTTGCCAAGATTTTCACGGTATTATATCCTAAAAGAGTTGGCCTCCAAACTTAGTTTCAGTTTGATTCACTTCAGCATTTTTCACATAGACCATGGGGAGAATATCTAGAGTTAGCATAAACTTGATGAGAATTCAGTTGGTTCTGGATGTCTGTATGCGTGCACCTAAACCTATAGTTGCAAACTGTAATTAGAGAGCACGAGTTTGAATGGTGGTTTTGTCAGTCTAATGAAGAAAAACTTGTTCACTGAAGACTCATTTAAAATCATCTATTTCCTTTAAATATTTAAAATATTATATATTTTATCAGATATGGAGCATTGTGCCTTAGCCTAAACTATCTACAATTATAAATTATTTGGATTTTTATATAATTTCAGTAGCTAGGGATAAAGCATATGAGATACAAATTTTATGAAGTTACTGCATAGGCACTTTTATTTCAATAACAAGGCTGTGAAATATGTTTCTCTGAGTGTAGCTTTTCAAAATTCAGTGTATTCAAATGTATTTATTCCAATTTCTGTGATAGAGGTGGTAAAGTCTAAGGTTGAATTTTATTCCAGGAAATAATTAGGTCTGCTTACAGATTTGCAGTGCTTGGGTAGAAGGTGAAATTTTACATTGCCCTTTCCAGTCCTTTCATGGCATAAAAAATTAACAGTGCAAAGAGAATGGATTAATATCCAGTTGTTTGTTCTTGTTCTTTGCAAACATGTATAATTTTAATAATACTTATTGTACACATGCCATTTACAATCATGACTTTGAGGGTTAGCTACATAGTAAAGTGTGGATCTTCGCAAAGGAAGCAATGAAAGCAAGTGCTCTGAGAGACATGTTACATTTTACAGCCCCTAACAGTTGTTTCCATTACTGCCAATTGCCATTAGAGGAGCTTCTCCAGCTTCTCCATTCCCTAGTGGTTAATGACAGAAATCTGTCCTCAGTTTATAGTTGTACTATGTCCTAGCCTTTCTTTACTGCTGTAGCATTTGTTTCCTAAATGCATGAATATATAAATTGTGTTTGTATTGACTACCAGCCATTCCAGTTCTTGTTGTGGTCAGTAATGTTTTGTGACAGGACTTGGTGACTCTGTTCCTAGTACTTAGCTGAAGTTTTCAGCTGCATTTCACTGGCATTCATATTTAAACCGTTCTTAGGGATGAATCTGGTGCTCTCATATAAACAATATACCACATTCCAAGCTGTCCCTTTTTTTTTTTGTTACGAACCACATCCTTTTAGTATTGATCATTTATATTTCATGTTAGCAATAGATGACTAAACACACACACTCACATTTTTATGCAAGACCTGAAGGCTCACAAAAAGAAAATGGGTGTTTTCTCTCATGTGGCAAATAATTATGTAGTGAGTGTGAGCAGGGGCATAGTATTGTGTTGTCCACTTGGCTTTAGGCACAGGCACTGTGAGTCATTTCTAACTGAACATTTTGGCGGCTTGGTTTTATTAGTTTATTTGAGCATCTTTCTGTTTGGGCTGTTTCTTTCACACCAGCTATGTGATTTTTGGAGCAATTTCAACTGACTAGAGGTATTGTCATGTTCTCAACCAAATTGCTTGAGAGGAGACAACAGACATGACTTTGTTGCCCTCCAGTCATCCACCGAGCTTCTTGGTGGAGTACACGGAATCAGGAGGCACGGACAGGCAAGGCTTTGTTATTGGCTGCAGCTGCTTCCTCACAGATTCTGTCATGCCTGGAAGATTTCTGTTAATAGGGTTAATTTCTGAGATGCTGATAAACTGCATTTTGATGGATACCATTTACTTATCTCATGCTTTTAGAAATGGCAAGCCAGCATATACTATTGGATGCACTTAGCCATGTTTGATAGTCAGTCAGTCTGACAGTCAGCAATGTGCCAGTGCTGCATTATGCCAAGGTGCACAAATGCTGCAAGTGACAAATAACTCCAATTTTGGCACGGAGGAAGCTTGCATTAGTTTTGATATTCACAATCTTTTGTCACTTAAGCCTGGGTTTAATAATCTGTCTTGTAATTTTGTAAAGATGGCTTGAAACCCACAGACAACTAATAGTGGAAAGACTGAACTGAGTAATAGCTAGTCTTTTCATATTACAAGTTCAAATAATCAGAGGGATTCTGGTGTTGAGCTTTCCATATAAGGTCTTATGCCTATAATAAAGAAAAGCTTAAAAACACAGGTCTTCTGAGTCCTCGGGGTTATGAATGCATGAAGTGGTCAAGTCAATTTGAATAAACACCAATAAAGTTCATACCCCAGATGTGTGCCGAATGATGGTCTACAAATACATGGACTTACAGGCTTTTATTATTTGTTTCAAAGATAAATCCATATGTTTATGAGAAAAATTAATATAGACTGACATTTAGCATTAAGGCAATATTACCATATCATGCTCTATGGGTAGTTTTCTGTATAGAAGAAGATTAGTGGATACCTATTTTCAATATTTTGCATTCTTGCATATGACCAAGAAAATAGTGAAATGGGTCTGAAATGATAGGAAATAGCCATACAGTGCAGAAATAAAATTCAGAGTACAAAGAAGGCTTCCCAACTTGGTGAGAAAGAATTTAATAGAATAATTTTAAAAATAAGGTCGGAGAAATATCCTTTCTCAATGTACCTGCAGCTGTGAAGAACTTTAGTATTTAACTAAGTAACAGCCTTGCTTATTGGCCTGTAAGACACTAGATGTTTTATTTTAAATTCCTGTTTGTTAGAATAGCAAAGATTTTGAATAACTATATGCCATGTCAGTGAGCATTATTTGACAGTCTGAGGGAGCTTTTGTCAAGTGATTTACTAGAGTGTCTTAAATGAATATGTCTTGGTACCACAATGCCATGGTTAAACTGCCACGCTTAGACAGATCAGTCCCTTTGCTGCAATTGCCATAGCAGAGCAACAATTAAGCAGATTTTTAAGATACAATTTATAATCAATCAGGTCCTTAAATGGAAACATATTACATGAAATCACTGCTCGACATCCTACCTTATTTTCTGCAGTACAGAAATCGAATAATTAATAAAAGGTACTTCAAGCAAAGAAGATCAGCACAAAAAATAGACTTTTTGGTAGACATTATTAAATGTTCACTGAGGATTTGAATGTTAAACCATACTGTAAGTGATTTTGAAATAACCGTAGGAAATGACATTGGAAATAGCTTATACAACAAAAACAAGCTTGCTTTGTTATTGAATGTTAAAAATAATATTCTTTTCACAATATTGAAACAAGTGGAATTGTATTTAAACAATGTAAAATGCAATGAAGTCTCCTGAAATTATTAACAGTTTGAGCTGGATAATGCTCACTATTAATATAGTGAGCTAAAAGCTTAGAAAAACAGCAACTAGTTTTCAAAGTAAAGCTTTTGGGTCAGAGTTCATGATAACAGATTGTAGCAAAGTAATTGCAAAATTCTTTTCTTCTTACTGTTCCAATTTTCCCTGTTTTATAACCTTAACATTGTTCCTAACAGTTTAATTCTCTATTTCCCTGCCCCCCTACCTTTCTCCTGATTGGTTTGACTTGCCCTTTTTTCTTTCTCATTCTCTTTTTTTACATGTTTCCTATTCAATGCAGTTCATTACTTGCTGCATTTTCTTCTGTCAATAGCACTCTTCTGCAAGAAGAATGAATTTAAAGCAGTATCATGTTCAAGGATGCTAATACGCCACTGGTTTTCACTTGATACGTGTTGTGTTGTAGATCATGGCATAGTTTGCACAGCCCTCAGATCCAACCAACTGCTGTCTTGTTGTTCTATTTCTTTTTTCCTTTAAAAGTTTCAGATGCTTTATCAAAGCTGTGTAGGTTTTAAGGTAAAGCCACCAGATTTTCTGTGCAAGGGAAGCCTGTTTAGAAAGGATTGTTGGAAAATAAGTTACTTCCTATTTGGTATGCAATTTATTGTCCTCCAAGGGCATATATTCTCTACTGAGTTACCATTCATCTGCTTTATTCTGGACTGACTCAGACTGCTGATATTAAAGCTAAAATAAAGCTGTCAACACTTTGTCAGAGCATGAAAAGTAAAGCACGCACGTAAAATTTGATGTGCAGAATGACGGGCACTCCTTGGCACTCCTGGGAAGGGAAATCCCACAATACCTTCTGCAGAAGTGGATACTTGAGATTCCTCTTCTGCTGTAAAAGAAATGAGTTATTACTATGTTTATTTGAAAGCCAGTGTTTACAATGAACAAAATCTCCTGCACACAATCCCTTACTTAGACAGTAAGGCTTAATGGGTTGTTCTCTTTTTCACCCTGTTTTCTGGTCTGCAGGAGAAAGATGTGATGATAACACCTATGCCCTTTGCAAGGCCACAGGACTTGGGGCCATCTATTGCTATTGTAGCAAAAGTAAATCAAATTCAGGATCATCTGCTGAAGAAACATGATATTGAGCTGTACATGCATCTGAACCGACTGGAAATTGCTCCACAGATTTATGGACTGTAAGTGTTTGCAAAGCATTATTTAATTTAATTCCTTAGGGGTTTTGTTTCACTCCATTAGGAAATTTTTCCCACTTAGATTTTGGATTAGAGAAATGGGACTAAAAAGAAGTACTTATGTCTTAGAAATTATTTGTTTTGCAGTGTTGCAGTAAGTTCCACCCTACTGTTACAGTTGTGACAGTGGCATTTCCAGTGCAGATAATGTCCATTCAGCTCCACATTAGAGACCCTGATGAAGACTCCCATACTTTCTGAACAGAGTACAAAGTCTACTTCAAGTTCTCCTTCACATGGCATAATAGGACACAAAAAACTATTAGCACTGAGTGCTTTATTTACTTAATTTTATCACCTGTTTACATCAGTGAACTTTTCCCTATTGTGTTACCAGGTTTTGAATGCTGGTCATACAGGGAGAGGGGCATGTTAAAACAGAAGGCATGGGTATAAGAAATTGTCTGTGTACAGAGTCAGCCCAGGTATTTCCTTTTCCATCAAGCTGCTTCATATCCAATGAGGTGGTTGTGTATTGTATACCCCCATTTCAGGGGGTTTATTGGGCCAGGTGTGACTTTGGATGTGGTTTTACCCCATGTGTTCGTGCAGCACTGAATCCAGACTATTTATAGCTGCTGTAGTCAGTCTGGGTCAACACAGAGTGTGCAATTTGTGTGAACCATGAGTAATGGTGAAATGACCGTGGTTATGAAGAAGAGTCTTGCCTTCATTGTCTGTAATTCCACACATTTGATTCATTTTGATCATTCCTTAAGGAGTTGGCAAGCCATATATGCCATTGCTGGGACAGAGAAAATAACACTTTTTAATTTTTTTTTTTTTTTTGCAATCATTTAAAGTAAGATTGGCCTTGCCTTAAATAAAAAAAAAAAATAGGTGTGAATTTCCAAATGCAATTGTGGATTGTAACAACTCAGTAGAAAATAGAGAAAGGGAAGGATAAGGTGACTGTGTAAATGTCAGGCCATAACTGCAATACTTAACACTAAAGTCTAATTTGATGTTATTATAAAATGAAAGAGTACTGCAACACAATGTACTTCCAAGAGTTGAGCTACTTATTAATAACTTATATTAGGAAGATAAATGTAATTCTACAAGTCTTACTTAAATACATTTTATAGGTATAAGTTACCTATGGGGGAGCAAAAATAAGCCAAGTAAATTCAAGGCATTAAAAGTACAAAGAGGATGGATTGTCCTATTACAATACTTTTTACATAGTGTATTTTCTTGATAACTTCACTAGTCTGGAAGAGAAAGCGAACATCCCTAATAAACTACAAGAGGCAATAATGAATAAGTAGGCTGTATAAATATCAAGGAAAAAAATATGTTGTTTCATTTATAAAGGCTTATGAAAACAAAGAGAGAATAAAATAAGTAAAACTTCAAAAATTTGCAAACAGATATTTTGGGGCAAAAATAATTTGTTATGTAGGTATTCATATCAGTTTTAAGATTTTGCCTTTCAGTGAAAGAAATAATTGGAAGAAAAAATTATTTTTTAGCTTTAGACATAATATTATAATAACAGAAGAATGATTCGTCTGGTGTGGCATAAATAGAACTGAATCTGAATAAAGAAATTTACAGTTAAGAGAATGAATTATGAGAGAGAGCTTCAGGCTGACTATCAGGAAAACCTTACTAACAGGGAACTGTTAGACTGTAAAATAATATATCAAAACTAACAAAGGAAAAACCATCATAATGTTTTAAAAACAGACTTTGAAATGCTCTCAGAAATGGATGGTATCATACAGACAGAGTCTGCATTGACAGAAGAGGAAAGTTGGTTGCCTGTGAGGTCATATCCTCTGATTTCTGATTTGATATAGACAGGAGAAAAAGAAAGGGAAAGGAGCATGACTGTGTTGTATTATTCTCACCTTTAATGATGTCTGAACTCTTCAGAGTAGTAATTTCCAGTAGTGAGCCAACTGACAGTCTGAAACCCTGTATCTTTTCCTGTATTTAACATTTCTTGAACTAGAAACAGCATTTCTTAAACATAGTTTATCAACAATTGCTTAACCTAACCAAACTGGGGAATTCATTTGAGTTTTTTGTTGAAGTTTCTTGTTTTGCTGAAGATTCATCAACAATAAATATTCTTCTGTCAGTTTTGTTACCACTCAAAAAATATACAAATGGTAGAAGGAAGACTGGGAACTTAACTCGAAAGATATGATGGCATTCCTAGAGAACGGGAGCAACATCAAAGGCCTGTACTTAGTAGCAGTCTAACTTGCACAAGTTACTAAGTTCACTTATTTTAAAATTCAGCACTTTATACTTTGTGTCCTTCTGTAACCTTCTGGGACAAGGCAAAAACATTTCTTTACGTTTTCATACAGCTGATTCCATCCTTTGATGTTTTCAAATGCTTCTTTTTATTTTTCAAACACTAGCAAGACTTGTTCTGCTGGGAGGTCAGGTTCCCCAGCTAGGTGTACATTTCCATGTTCAGAAACTGTCCTTTACAACAAAATGTGATTATACCCTTCCTGAAATTATGCTTACCTGCTTACAGTACCAAGTTTAACAGGCATTTCAGTACATGTGGTACAACTCACTGATTTTGGTTACTGCCCAGTTTTGAGGTTTTAGCTCAAAGCAGATTGCCTTCTCTTCCAGAGTGCAGCAGTGAACAGATTTCTCATTCCCTGGCTGTCTCCTTCCATTGCTGATTGGGAAAGGTTCCCAGTTAGGTACAGCAAGGTGTACTGGGTCCTGGATACACCATACTTTGTGCTCTGGAAGTTCAAGTTGGTGTCACAGACAGCAGCAGCCTTAGCACAGGAATTTCTGTATCTGGAAATTTTGAGGCTGCAGTTTCATTCACTTGCAGTCAGCACTGCTTGTCCCTGTGATAATTATTCAGCTGCTATTAATATCAGCTGAAATGGAACCAGCAGTACAGAGATAAAGGGTTTGTGCCTTATCATTCCTCAGTCTTCTTTCTTTGCCAGGTCTCTAGCCTGGACCCCAAGATAATGTTTTGCAGAATAACATTGTTTCACTCTCCTGGTAGTACTGTGAATTGTCTAACCAAACTATAATGATTATCTAATCATATCTAATTTTGTAAAGTCAAGTACAAGAGTGGTTTGAAAATAAAATGGAATTGATTACATTAATGGTTCAGTGACATGCTTCCTGATAATAAACCTTTCTCTAAATAAAAAGAAAAAATTGCTAGGATTAAACATAAAGATTGGATATTCCAAAGGGCTGACAGATTGAATATTTAGTTTAATTATAAAATTAGAAGAGTTAACAATGATTAATGTCCTAGATTAATTGGTACTCCGATGTTAATTTCTTTGACCCTTACATCTAATTCATGTTAAAGGACAAAATATTGCAAAACAATACTGCGTTTTCTGCAGCGGCCAGTGTTTGCAGAGACAAATTAAGCAGGTTAGGCTCTCAGCTTGAGAAAGGACAGGGTTTAAAGAAAGTCTTCATATACCTGTATTTTAGGACATTATCTTCCATTTAAAGGAATTTGTAGTAGGGAACTTATTTTACATTTCACTGGAAAGATGAATCAATTGGAAAGGTCCCATAATATTATTACCACTTTATTTTATGTCCCAAGGGTGAATTACATTGCACCAAGTGAATTTCTCGTGGAGCTGCATGCAATAAGTACAGCCAGATCATGTAAATATATATGATACACTTGTACAGAAATAATACACAGAAAGATAATGATGAGGCATAAGGATAAAAAGCTTTATTTAAGAATGAAATTTACACGTTGGAATAAACTCACCAGCTTCTGCATCATAATATACTGCCGTACTGATGGCAGTATTGTACTGGTAAAGCAAACTCCTCCTAAGCACATATCCAACAGACAATAAAGCACGTGCAGGAGTGTAAATATTTGATGGTGGCCTTAGCTCAGTACCGGAATTGGCCCTCTGAGGATGCTGGGTGGTGATGACTCTCCCTCCTGCTGCTGCTGTGCTCTGAGGCCATCAGCCACAGAGACACTGCCCACGGCTGCTCCAGAGGCACCCAGGCTCTAGGCTGGACTACCACGGCACTCCAGCAGGAAAGCCCACCTCAGGAAGCAAGTGAAGAAATGCAAAACAAACTAGAAGGGCGTAATCTAAGTTGCAGGGGAACTAGACATGAGTGTCGGTCTGAAGGTAGCATTGGAAAGGTTATGTTATGGTAAAGTCAACAGCAGATGTGCTGTTCCACTATTTCTGTTCATACTTGCTTGGCTGTGAGCACTGCTGTGGGGCATCCACCTGTTTTAGTTTCTCACCCGTGCCATTATGGTACCAGGCAGTATTCTTTTGCGTAATCAGATTGGTCTCTGGAGGGAGACTTTAAAGGATTTTACTTGTGCAGTAAAGGAGCATAAATCATATTCATTGTATCCGAAAAAAAAAAATTAATCCCACTGGTTATCAGAATAAGAAATCTTTATGATCTACAGAAAAAGTAGATCAAAGATCAGTCTTCCTAAGAATTTTTCGGATGATGCAGGACACCCGAGTTTATTTTGGATTCTCACACCAAAAGAAAATGAGATAATATATGACATGATCCAAACCCATTACATTTCCTCTGTAGCTTTTAATCCTGTGTCATCAATCAATTGGACAGCAATTACAATGAAAGCAACTTTAAACTATTGTGCACATGGTAGAGGAACCACCAAAATCTGGCCTTGCTATTAAAAGGCAAGTGTCTGGCAGTGAGTATCTAGAAATGGGTAAGACTGAGCAAATACAAAGTCTTTCTGAACAAAGCAATAATTCTTATTTGAATGTCCAGGACCAAATTAGTCATGAATTTAGTATCTGGAGCTGCTGTTGATTTCCAGTACCTATTTTTTCGTTTGAATTAAATAAAGCATTATATATAAAACAGATTTTAACGTACTATAAATCCCAGCTTGTCTCTCAGTAAAAGACTTGTTGAGGATTTAGTACCAGATGACCAGGCCTTTCTAAGAAATGTTAGTGTCCACTGTTGGTCCCACAAATTACAAGACACATTCTACTGGGATTTTAGATAGAGCTTTTGAGAGCTGAATCAGGCATCTGAAGATGTTTCTATGATTTTGCATAGTGAAAAAAGTACTGTAAGAGGTAGCCTTTCAAATTTCTATGTTAGGTGACAGAAGAAAACACCTGAAGCTACTTTAGAAAGGTACCATATATTTTGATGGCGACAGGGATTGCCTAGGCTACTGCTGCCATACCAGTTGTACTGTGGTGGTTTACTAATTCAAATTACTTCCTCTTTGCAAATAAACGAGGACAATTCTTGAAGATCAGGGTGGGTATCTTACCTCAGGCAGCAAGCAAATCCTGCTTAACTCTAAAAGCTGCTTTTCTTCTCTTTTGAAGTAGGGCTACTCATCCTTTCATGTTCTTAAGTGAGAGATATGTGTTCCTCATTGTTGAGTTCCTCAAAAACCTTCCTAGTTCATTGATGGAAAAAATTTATATTTCATTTTGTGCTGTTTGTAATATTAGGTTAAAAATTACAGGATTTTATCCTTTTTCCCAACTGTCACAAATAGTATTTTAGTTTTACCTCTGACTTTAAGATTTTAACATGTAAATAATGTAAGACCACTTTATAAACAGAATGAAGGATTGGTTGAGGTGTCAAAAGTGTTTGTCAGAGTTTTACTCTCCTGCTGCATAATTATGTGCTGAGAGGATAATGAGTAGTACTGGATGTCTGTGAGGATGGAATGCAAATTTGTCATTTTGTTGCTCCTTGATGCAGGTGATGTGTTTCCCATGTGAAGTACAGTACAGGGAGTTATCTCTATCTGGGAAGGAAGCAAGCAAGAAAGCTTCCATTTTGAATTTCGTTGCATACCCTGAAAAGAAAAATAAGCTGGTAGCATTAAACATAAATAGGCCTAGAGTCCTCTAGATTTTAATAGAATTAGTATCTTCTTAAACCTGTGATGAATTTAGTAGGAATTAGTAGGTGCTTGGAAGACTATCTTTGTGGTTTGGGTTTTTTTTGGGTTTTTTTACTTATGTAGACAATAGCTGTTGACTATAAAAACAGAACAATGTATAGAGAAGTTCTACTCCAGTAAGGAATTTAACATACCGTTTCTCAAGTATTTACCTCTCCTTTACTTTCTTTATACTTAAATCACATCAGTTCAGGTTAACCAGGTACTGTTGAATGTAGTGCATCATTTTGTTTCTTTCAATGACATGGAATTTAGTCTACAAAACTCATCTTGGAAATTGGTACAGAAAAGGCAGTAAGTAGGTCAAGTAACTGTTGCAGAAACTAATTATCTCAGCATATGCCTAAAAAATGAAACTGTGCTACACTTGCCCATGCTGACATGATGTTAGAAGGCAAAATACAGCACTTTGGACTTAAACATTTGCTAGTAGCCAAGACATTTCCTGTAGAATGCAGTCCTGTGGATAATTCATGTTTTGGTTAACCAGTGCTTCATCTTCACTGCTTATTCTCACTGAGTCTATAAGAATCAGGTTAGTATGGGCATGCAATCACGTGTGACTTAGCAACTCCTTAATTCTCCTGTGAAGACATACCTACAGAAATTATAATGAAGTATTGAAGAGAACCGTATACACCATCCAGCAGGGAAAGATCATCCTCTCATCAGTCCTTTAGATAAAAGTCAATATCCAATAGTTGTTTGAAGGCTAATAGAAACATCTCAGAATCTTTTGTGTCATCTTGATGCACTATAAAAAGAGCCACACAAAGCAGACCCTCTGCTAGAATCCAACATGATCAATAAGGGATAGTAAACACTATGTCATGCGTAAATTGTAAGATTTAGAAGTTATACGAAACTGGGATCTAGTGGGTAATGCAGCTAAGAAAATTTTGTTTGAAATCTTTAAACAGATCAGCATGAAATGCTTAAATGCATAATGTTCACCTGTTGGAAGCAGAGGTGAATCTCATTTTAAAAACCCAAAGGTTTTAATACTTAGTCATTATTCCATGTCAGAACAAAGTAGGCCATTTTGGATTTTTATAGGGGAGGAGAATTTGCTTTTGAGAAAAAAAGCAATTGATAGTGAACTACCTTGAGGTATGAGATGTCAGCTTTAGGGACAGCAGAGTCTTCAGTTTGAGTCTCCCTTAGCCTAGGAGGACATGTTAATCATCTGGCTCTTCAGGGTCATTTTCATCCGAGTTCTTCATTTTAGCAGAAAATTATATCCTGAAATCACAATTCATCACTAATGAAAATGTTGTTGAAAATTAGTGAAATAGTAATTCTGTAGGAATGTGGCCAGTCTGCATTTTCTCTAAAAGCATCTGATTGCCCAGTAGAATGCAGTTAATTGGGAAAATGAAAGGCAGAATAGTGTCAGCATTGGGAAGAATGCTTCCCTTTTGGGTTTTCTCCTCACCAAAATAATACTTCACCAGGTAGTCAAGTCACTCTACTTCCACTTCAGATACCAAGACTAGTTCTTGGTATAGCCATTTCTACCCCTATGGACAGTGCCCAGCCTGCCCTTCTGTCTGTCTAACCAGATGTTACAGACTGAGGTGAGGGGTTTGGGCAAGGGAGGGGGGAAAGGTGGGGAAACCCAAAGACAACCTATATAATTCACTTTATGTGTTCTGAGTTTTCTCTGGCCGTTGTTTTATTGGGAGTTCTTGAGTTAGAAAGATACATAACAGCGTTGGAAGTCCATGCAACAGTAAAAGATCCTGCCCTGAAAATAATGCAGCAGTCTGTCCTAATTTTAAAAAAGGGTGAGCTGGATATGGGTAGTAGTTCTCCATGACCTTGTGAACCCCTTTCCAACATCTTGTTAGAGTTGTAGAAGCCTCATCAATTAAAAAAAAAAATCTTGTTCTAAATAGATGCATGCCTTGAGTATCTTTTCAGGTTCTGATGTGGTTTTGAGCAGGAATTTTTAAAAGTACCCTATGAAATATTAAAGCAAACCATCCATATCCAAAGAATAAAATCCATTGACACAGGTCACAGGAATAGGTTGCTCAAGAGTAGTGCTGTTAATTAGGTTGCACAGTTTTTTGTAACTTTTGCATATTGTATGAATTCGCAATATTTTAGTCTAGGTAAAGCATGAAAAATTGTGTTTGAGAAACATTTCTAAGAAAAGAATTATTTCATCAAACTAATGTTGTAAAAATTGGGAGAATATTTCATCACACCTCATACTCAATGTAATGGCAAGAAGCCCTAAAGGGTTAAGGTACATAACTTAGCAGGAAAACAGATTTTGGCAAGAAGAGAAAATCTGTGCACAGCATTGCAAAATAGAGTTGTCCAGAGAAAAAGAGCAAAAGCAGACAAGAGTAGGACCTTTTTTCCAATACGTTTTGAAATCAATGGAAGAGTCATATTTGAATATTAACAGAAAGCCAAGGGTGCTGCCCTTCTATATTTCTCTGAAAACACTCTCAGCATAGCATTTGCAGCTTGGTATTGACTGCCAGGGATGACTCCCATGAACTTCCAGATAGCACTGTTTCTAAGGAAAAAAAGTCAATGGATGCATCTAGACTTTGTTATTCACTATGGGATGTATTGATAGTAGAACAGCAATTCTTCTCAAATTTCAGAGAAGCAAAATGGCATCACCCAATATAAAATCAACTTGAGAAGTCCATGAGGGAGCATTGCCTTTCATAGACCTTTATACTGTAATCTGTCACTTTTGATTAGCTGCTTTTCTTTACTTCTTATCACCTTATTTGAAATTAGGACCATGGTTAGCATACTTCCTTTGATTAATACATCTTTTATCTGAAAAAGCATCTAATGATCTTTGAATGCCATAAAAGTAATATCTTTTGCTCTTGGTATTGAGAAAGTGGAGAAAGAAAAGAAATTTCATATTTTCTGGTTTTTAAGTTCACAATATATTATAATGCAGAAAATATGACATAATGAAACTCCTGCAGCTTTTGACTGCTATTACTCCTACCAATAATGCTACCAGATTTTTATTCTTAGAAGTGGAAAGTTATAGTAAGAAATGTTTTCATACTTTGGATAAATCTATACGCATACCCTCATGTGCAGTGTAGCAGCAGAACTGTGTAACATGTTGTATGTTATGAAATATCTTTACAGTGTTTAACTCAAAATTCCACACATCTAAATAAAGCCTTTAGTTGTTTACAGCGTACATCAGTGAATGTTATATGAGCTGTTAAAGTCTAAGCTTGGACCTTGCAGTTTATTCTATTTCTAACAAGTACATGTAGGAATGACATGCAAAATCAGTAATATCAGGTTTGGGGGGCTTTTTGCTAATGGAAATACAGCTGGCTAGAAGTATATGGGACATTTTGAATCAAAGAATTCTCATTGTCTTTCTTATCTATGGGAGAAATCACAAAGGAGTAATGTCAACAGAAGAAAATAGTCCTCGCAGAAAACTTACAGCATAATAACGTGTTTAATATCTAGAAACACTAATGATGATGGTTATATTTGTATAGAATGAGCGGTAGAAAAGATAATGGCATCTCTGACTTTAGCAATTCATGTATTAGTATTAATGGTTTGACACGCTACTTATTGAAAAACTGTTTAAAATAATTGAAATAGATTTAAATCTCCTTTTTCTTATTTCAATAATTGTAATGAGAAAAACCTTTTTAATGGTGTAATCCCAAATCCAAGTGAAGTACGTAGTTATACATCCTGCTTTAATGTACATCTGAGCTCTGGGGCTCTCATGCTGAAACACATTCCCTGATTTATCTTCTGTCTAAACTATTTCTTACATTATGACTCTGTTCTGCAGCCTTTGATATTCCCTGTGACATCATGAGACAGCTGTGTTACATTGTGTTTAAGCAGTACTAAACCTTTAAACTTTAAACGAATATTTTTCTTCTCAGAGGTATAAATAGAATATGTAATAAGCATCTGTGGGATATGCAATTAATGTCACTTGTGAGGAAAGGCCTTCATGATGCACTTGGGTTTTGGCACTCTTAAATTATGAGCTCTTTACTACACTCATGGGATAAATTCCATATCCCCCAGATGCTTATTATGTATCTTCCATCTCCCTTAATTCCTATTAGCTGGATTAGTAGTTGTTGTGATGTTGAGGTTTATGGTAATTTAACTGGGGTGGTTCTCAGTGATCAATAAATAAACTTCAGAAGTTTAGTAATTTTTATTTTCTAGCAATTCCAGTGTGTATAGCTGTAACAGTTTACATCAAGTGCTAGTTGGATATACCAGAAACTTTGGTCATCTGGATATACTGTTCTATCCATTATCTTAATTTCAAAAAAAATCAGACAAATTTATAAAAGCAAAAGATTTCAATAGCAAAAGACGAGCTGAATTGCAATGTTGTGGTGTGACTAATATTGCCTTCAACACCCACAAATGTTTAAAAAAATAGTTTACATAGAGAATAAATATTTTTTGCTAAATGATGATATTATTAATGTTCTAGTCACAGTCATTATCTGGAGAGTTTGTCAAACTGGTACAGAATGGCCTAGATTAGTTGTCAACTCAGGAGCAAATAAGATTTTTAAAAGACTCAATAAAGTCCAGTGATTAATTGCTATATATTCTGATTCATGCCTATCCCATTTTATCTAATTTAATAAAAGTCTAAAATGATGATTAATCCTTTCACATCAGCAGTTGCTGGTACATCCATTACATGTCCAATCTGAATTCCTCTGCCAAGGAGTTAACTACTATTTTGAACTTGGTGTGAAAAATATCATTATAAATTTCATTAACCTGATCATCAAATTTAAAAAAGTCAACTCGTAAAATCCATTACTACATATCATGCATCGAAGATTAAAAACTGGTCCTTAGTGGGCAGGAATAGCCAGGATTTAATTCCCACAGCATATGTTTAAAGTGCTCATACGACATTATTGTATCTGTAATTATCAGAATTTTATGTTTATTAACCCAAGTGAATTAAGAATCTTGTTTTGCATAGAATTTAGCATGCGTGTTAAATTGACCATTAATTCAGGGCTTATCAATGTATATGTATTTACCACAAATGCAAAGATACTTGTTTAACATATTGTATTCGTTTTTGCTTTTAGATGATTGCCTTTCTTTAATTTTTCCTTCTCTGACACAATAATTTACTTATTCAGTGATTCCAGTTGGCTGTCATGGTGTGGATCCCAATGAGTGACAATGATATAAATTTTACTTCAAGTAGTCCTTCTGTGGGAAGCATGGAGTATTTCAAGTTAGCAGTATGTCTCAACCATAACTTTGTCTTCCTCTACACTAAGGTGTTTTTTATCGACCCATGGTTAGATCAAAGAAACACCTTTCCATGCTGTATGGTAATCGTGCCTCAGCCCAGAAATACCCACAAAGCCTTGCAGATTCAGGGTGCATTTGTCATTTATTTTTGTGAGGGTTGCTCAAGTTGGAAGCTCGCTAAACGCGTGAAAAATATGCAGCACACAGAGAGAGTGCACAGAAGCTGAATTCCTCCATCCTGGTGCTGGGGCAAGGCACGCAGTACCAGCAGTTTCCTTAGGAAACAGCAACCCCAGCCTGGCCAGCACCCCAGCAAACCCCACCTCAGCTGTGCCCAAGGGGTAAATGCTTTTAGAGTAGTGTATGGAATGCACCCCAAACCAGAAAAACCAGAAAGTAGTTGGGGCACACAGCTATTCTGTTTTTCACTCGTGCTTGCAAGTTGTGGACCCATTGTCGGCTCCCAGCAGAAGGATGAAAGTCACATGGTTTGAGAAAATAGGAACTGTGGGGGTTTTGCCAAACCAAAGCCACCACTATTTTGTTATTTCCTTTTACTTTCTTTATTGGAACCGAAGTGAAAATGCACCTCCCTTCTGAAAGAGGTTTCTGACTGCAGGGTGTGCTCAGGCTGCGGCTGGAGAAGGGAGGCAGGGCAGGTGCCGGCTGTGGCTCTGCCGGCTGCTCCTGCCACAGCCCGAGGCTGAGGTGCCTCAGACTGGCACAACTGTCATTATGTGCTGCAGGGAGCCGTGCAGCTTCACAGCTTGGTGTAGTTTCACCTTACACATCCCTCCCTAGCCTGTCCTCATGGCTTTGCCCATCCACCTTATCCCTGCTCAGACGTTCTGCAGAAACAACATTCCACGTTGCAAAGCATTTCTTCATGGGAAGGGTTGTCAAACATTGGAACAGGCTGCCCAGGGAAGCAGTGGGATTGCCATCCCTGGAGGTATTTAAAAGGGATATAAATGTGATGTGATTTCGTCGTGGACTTGGCAATGCTAGGTCGGACTTGATGCTCTTTGAGGTCTTTTCCAACCTCAATGATAATACAATTCTATAAAAAGAGATGACATTAGAAAAAATGGAAAAGCCCTTTTTTATCTACAGCATATCTGCCTGGTGAAACATGGTTTTCTGCCTCTATTTGCAGATGACTAGCATCATTACTTCAATAGCTAGTCATGGCAGTGCAAAAGTATTTCAGAACGGCCAGGTGATTCATCGGAGATGTACATTACCTATTCAGATTATCAGATGTTGGACTTGGAAATGTACATTTGCACCATAGTACAGCTTAGGTTCTACTCATAAAATGAAAGCTCTTCACTCATAAAATGAAGAGCACTTAGGTGATTTTAGTCTTGGATGGACCAAAATTTATTTCTAAGGCTCACCTTTAAATTAAAAAAAAATGATCCATTGTAAAATCCTTACCTTTAACAAACTTCTTCATTAAATTAGCTTTTACTTGTCTCTTGGCACATCTTTGATTTAATTTATCTTTTGATCTATTAGATGTTGGAATTAGAGCAGCTTTTTCTTCTAGGAAATGGTTTAAATGATCTCTGCAGGACTTCACGTAACACCAGCATGAGTAAAAAATCCTCAGTAGAGGTTGCAGGTGAATATATGTGATGTAGTGACAGCTCCCAAAAATTTGTCTCTATGGGCTGGAATAATACCCAGCTATATTTCATAGGGTCCTTCCTATAAAATTTTGTAACTTGTGTCAGTTTATGAACATTATGGAGACTTGTTTTCTTAACTTTGTGGAAGAGTTAATAGTAATTATCTCCCGTAGAAAATGACAAGCAATGCTACATTCCCTTAAGAAAGTTTTAAGAGCTTAAGACCATTTTTTAAATTTTACTTTCTTTTTACATTTCAACGCTTCCCATTCCACTGAAAAATTTCAGGTATCATTAGTTGGCTTTTGGTGTGTGTCCATTCCTGAAAAAATTGCAGTATTTTCTCTTGAGATGCTTTCAGTAAATAGCATTTGGCTTGAATGCTGAAGCAGCTCACAACAGAAGTCATCTATAATAAAATTTTTCACCAGTATATATGAACCTTACAAGTACACAGTCATTTATTTTTTATTAAACCTCAAAAACTTGTAACAGTTACATGATTTTCATAATTAGCACATTTAGTTTGGTAGCAAACTAATCTACCATCAGAAGACAAGACAACGTGGTAAATATGTGGTTAGTAAGGGGGAAGAAAGTTTGAGAGATGGTTGAATGACATACTGTGTGAAGGTTTTGCTGGAAGGGGAGGAGAATGTGGGAGGGAAGAAATGGAGAGACCAGACATGAGACCTCACCAGCTGAATTGCTGAACCTGGAGAATATGAGGTGTGTTTGCAGTGTAGCTCAGTCATTAAATAATGCACAAGGGTTTATCTCATATGGCCAGTTGCAGCACTCGCCTGGTAGTCAAAGGATGAAATAAATATCCAGTGTGTAAATCTAAACATATGTAAAACAGGTAAACACAGGGTAGCCTTGAACACAGTTTCTCATTCTTTGTGTATGTGTAGGTGTGGATGAAGTCTTATATATGCAGAAACTGTTAAAACCCAAATTATTTAGCTAACTCCTAAGTAACAGACTGGCAGAAAAAAAAATCTGGTTCAACTGATTTCACTGTGAGTAAGGGGAGAAAGAAGGTTCTTCTTTTTTTCCCGTTTCCTCTAGTTATAAAAATTACAGTGATTACACATCATAAAGCCTATCTGTAATAAAACGCATCAGCTGGCCAAGGTTTTCATCGCTCACTCAATAATCCATTAATACAGCAACGCTGCCCAGGCATCTTTATAATACCAACTCGGAGGTAATTTTAATCAGCTAGACCAGCTGGTATTTAACAGCAGCTGCTGGAGACGCCACAAATATACTCAATAGCTGACATCTTTATTTGCAGTTTTTCAAGGGGAGAAGAGATCCTCCTGTGGTTACTTATATTAAGCTGCTTTTTTTTTTTTTTATATAAGTATTGGTACCAGAGGGTAATACCTGAATGGAAGCAGGAATAGAGTTAATGCAAAAAATAAAAAAATACATTCTTGGAGTCAGAGGGCTTTTTGATGAAGTCCTCCTCATAAATGAACAAAAAAACAAAGCGTGGATGCCAGCTTTGTTGGAGTTTAGAACCTTTTCCTGGTACATTTACACTAATCTCAGACATGGCTTTGCGGCATAAAATGTACTCTGCAGTGCTGCATTGCCCTATCTTACTGAAGCTTTCATGTCTCTCCACGATATAAATATGTGATAAATAGTGCTCTTGGTAGGAAAAAAAGTGATGCTTGCTCACATGTGTTCAATTTTAACTGACATGTACTTCTTTTGTCCTCAGTTTTGGCTTAGAGCGTCTGCATGCAAGAGTGTATAGTACAGATCTATGCTTAAAGACACGGGTGTTTGTGTATAAATAATATACAATATGTTTATTTGTACTTCTCATCTCTTATAAGGCTAGAGATGAAATCAGCAACTGAATAAAGCACCACTCTCTGCTGCAGTAAATGTGGAATACTATTTCACATTGGATCTGGGGGGGAACAAGCAGAGGCAACACGAAGTTAACAGTCACAAACACATTATAAATAAAAATTTAATTACACTTGGGGGAGCTTGGCTTACAAAGCTCACAAATCCATAATGGAGCTTGCTGGTAATAAAGGCCTGATCTGTTTGTTAAACTCCGATATCCCTGTCCTCTGTATCACTTCTTTTATATAAAACTTCAGTTTCTGCATTGATTACCAATTACAAAAAAGACTGACTTCACTGGTAAACAGTTTTTTTCTGTCAGATACCAAATGCCATATTTCTTTATTAAGAAAATAGTTATGACTCCTAGGTAGGGCAGGGGAGGTGCCATGAGAAGTGTAAGCATATCTATTTTTGTTGACTATTTATAATATGTCATGGTTGAGATAGATCATGGATAAGATCTGTGTTTAATATGAATTTGAGTTTCTGGAGAGAGGCTTTTGTTAGTTTATGAACAAATTCTGAGGTGGAAGCTTCTCTGTAATGAGGATTTCAATAATTGCCTGTAATAGTTTAAATTAATATGAACACTGAAGAAAACCCACTACTATTAAACTGGTGTGTTTCTAGGACAGTAACAGTGAAAAGTAGTATATGATCTTCATTTTTCTTCTTTCATTTCAAAAATCTCATGTTGGAAAAAGTTGATGGTGTAAAGGAACAAACCTGAGGACATAGATATAAATCCCTAAACAAATTTGGGGCTATAGTAGTCATTTGCAGGTACTCATTTGTTAATCCCAGTGAGTTACCTCTCTGTAGTCAAATATGGATCTGTCTGAGACTGTGATTGACTACTGCAAATTAAAATCCAGCGACAGAATGGATTACTGAGGTTGCAGTTTGACTAAAAAATACTTAGCAAGCATGTTTTCTCTTATTTGTAGAGAAAACATTCTGTCGAAGTTTGTTTAGTATGTTTGACAACAGACAGTTTGATATATTGCTGGGCACAGCAGTAGGTTGGACTTGAGTAGTATTAGCTTTCACTGTTTTGATTAATTGTAATTGTTTCGATGAAAAGGCATGTTTTACGTACAACTCATAGTTCTGGAAAACAGAAGTCAACTTGCAAGATCTGTAATTACTGTTCTGAGTTAGCATATAAAAAAAAGCTTGGAGAACATGCAGGCAAATCACAGTAGGGTTTTTTTGTATGTCTGTTTATTTTGTAGGGGATTGCATTTTGTAGCTTTTATACACTGTTTCTTGTCTGAGGAAATAAATCTTGGGTTTTATCTCTCTTGTATGCTGCAGTGTGCTTTTAGATGTATTTCTGTATTCCACATTGTAGTTTCAGTCTTTGAATGATGAAATTTTTAATACATTTTCCGTCATCAGTAGCAACAACAACCAAAGGTCAACCCCTGTCTCCTCACATCCCCACACATTCCTGAAGGGAAGGAAAGAGTATCTATTTATCTTTAAATTCTGTTTTCTCTGGTTAGAAAAAGACTGCCTTCCCCCACTCTCAGAATGAATTTTCTAGCTTTTCTATGATACTTCTTTTTTTTGAAATAAATATTTTATTTTCAGTGTATCATCAAGAAAGGGAAATAGATGATTATTTTTGTATTTAGGTAAAAAAAAAAATTTCAATGATGTGTTTAGATGTAAGCCAATACCAACATAGTAAAGGATGTCAACTGTTATTACTAATACCATCTTTCATTTATATAGTGCTTTCATCCTAAAAGATTGTGGTTTCTGGAAAATGTAGATTTAAGCCAAAAACACAATTAAAAATATATCTCCTTGTCCTAGCATGTTAGCTTCGAAGTATTGTTTGTCAGTTTAACAGACAGTATCAAAATATCTTTCTTCTGCTTTGCAGATGCAAAAATGTACCCTGAACTGAATATGCTGAAAGTACTGTTAAACCTCTGGAAGGAGAGAAAATTGGTTTTATAGGTTCCTCATTTTATGACATGCTTTCTTCTCAGATTTTAATATTTTGCAACATGTTCTGAAAGGAGAAATGAATAGATAGTGGTTTTCTATATCTGAAACATGTAGGGGCATCACAACCTACCTGAATTGTTCCCTAGACAGTATTAAAAAGAAAGCAGTAATAGCTAAATTGTGGAGGGAGGCAACTAGGTTTCTAAGTGTGGTGCCAATGTTTGTAGTCAACAATGAGACATAAAAAAAATTGTAGCCCATGTTGATAGCAGCAGGGTTTGAGGCTTGTGTTATTAGAGCTTGCCTAAAAGTATTAACACACAACTCATGTATAGCCTTCATATAAACTATGTTCTATTATATATTTTGGGGGGAAATAAAAATCTGTAAAGCATGAAATTGTGGTGTTACAAAACGATTATTTCTAAAAGTGAATTATCTCATCTCATAGTAGTACTAGCTTGGATTGCTATGTTAGATGTCAGGTGGTTTATTTCTGAGCAAAATACAAATTAATAAGTGTACATTTTAATACTTACCTAAACCAGTGACAAGAAAATAAATACTACTTTTTATTTACCTTGCAGTTAACAACCATGTGTCATTGCGGCATCTTTTATGGAAAGGAACTTTATTTAAGTAGCATAAACTTGTTGGATGGGCTTCAATTAAATGATGATTTGTTAATGCAAATGTGTAGCGAATGACTGGTAGTACATCTGTCTCTTCATCCATAGGCCATTACTGTGCAGCATTAGCACATGATTGTAAAAAACTGGAAATCATTATATGCAGGTAGTACATATTCAATCAATTCTGACCTTATGTCTCTGACGAAATAAAAAAAAAGGATGCAATTTAAATGATATTTAATCTGCACCAAAAAAAAGGGGGGGAGAGAATCTCTGAATATCGACGATTCAAGCTGTTAGATGATGTGAGGTGACTGCTGTTTGGAATTGATTGTTATTGGTGGCCCCAGTGGGGAACAGCCAGCACATTAATCCTCTCTTACTCCTCCCTCATGCTCCTCCAATCCAAATAGTATTTTTGTTTATATTAGGAAATAAATACTGTTCGGTTAATCTTAAAATTCCTTCTTCTTTTTTTACACCTCTTTTGGACATTGAAAGGAGAAACCCCTGTATTGATGACCAATGTTAGCCAGCTAAGCAGGCAGTGACAATTAATACAACAAAAAATCGTACAATTAGCTTCAGTTCCATAAGTGTCTAATGAGCCATTTGTCAGTCTTTTGGTGAAATAAACTACTCTATCTTAATTCTCCACTCTTGCAGCAAATAAATAGAAGTTATTAAATACCCGGGCACCAATAAAATCTAATTTATTTTTGCAGGGCATGGCAGAACTCCTTACATATGTAAAATGAGCAAGTTATTTACAAACAACTTGTGATACTAATATAAAAATATAAAAAAGAATTTCAATGTTAACTGCTTTCATTCTGCACTAGACATGTTTTCTTCCTGATTTGTTTAATCATTTAAATATATAATTACTCCTCAAGGCATATGAGTTGAAATGACTCCTCCTGATGTGATTAACTCGTAAAGCCAAAATGAACCTTCAGAGAAGAACCTGAGAAATTCCAGAGGCTGGCAGTCTGCAGCTGAAGTCCCTGCCACTCCACTGCTGGGGAGGACAACATGCACATTTCCAGCTGGGAACACGTCCCTGCTGCTGTTCCCTCCCTGACCCTTCTGCCTTTTTAGTGTCTCAACCACCTTTCCACAAAAACAGAGCACCACAGCAATTGCTGTTCAGGGGCTGTTGGAGCCAATGCTGTCGGTCTGACAGCAGCTCCTCATCCAGCCCCTTGTGGCCAGTGGTAGCCCCCAGATCTGCTCGTGCTCCAGGCAGTGCCAGACCTTGCCAGAGGTGGGCAGGGAAGCAGTGGGATGTCTCGTCTGAGGGATCCAAGGAAGGCTATCTGCAGAACCTGTGCAGAGCAGGGCTGCTCTGCTTTCCTTCCCCATTCAAGGAGGCTCTTTGTAATGTAAGCTGGTGAAAGCATTTCAGACCACCTGACTTCTTCCTCACTCTTCATTTTAACAAAAGTTTGAATTTTACTCTGGTTCACTTTGGTGATGTATATCTGGCCATCTGTCTTCCCAGGCTGGTTTTCAAGCTGACAGTAACTTGGTATTTTTAAAAAAAGACAAAAAGAAGACAGGACGGAGCATGATGTGTGGACAGAGCCAAGTTGCTAGGTCTCAGAGTAGAAGAGAATATTCAAAATGACAGAAGACACAAAAGAGGCAACTTTTACTTAAGAAGCAAGGGTAAAGGGATGGCAGAGCTGCTGGTGGGTGCATGTTTGGGGAGTGAGTGAGTAGAGGGTATCAGTGTGAATGAGGAAAGGGCTCCCTGTACTGAGCAAGGCTGGAAGAAAGTCTGAGAATTTTTTGTCAGGTTGAAATATGTGCTTAGAAGAGTGCCCTGCTGGTTCCATTGCTTTCAAGTGGAGAGATGCTGCATAGGAGGAAGCAACTCTGTTAGGAAAACCAAAAAACTGATTTGGGAATTCCATACAGTAGGTTTCAAATCTATCTCTGCAGCATTTCATTATAATGGTCATTTCAAGATGGTAATTCTTCATGCTTGTCCATATTTACAAAGGTGACAAGCCAAGTTCAGACAAATGCTGAACAAAAAGAATCATGATGAATGTATTCTCAGGAAATACTGGGCAGTTTCAATTCAGACAGATCCTAAATTAGTACTAGAAAACTTTGGTATAAAGCTGGCACAAACCATTTAAGAATTTGCGTGTAAGTGGAAAGACAGCTTTTTTAGGGGATCAGTGAAATAATTGAAGAGGTTAATGTACAAGAGGAGTGGGAGAAAGTTGTCTTTGAGGAAAAGAAAATGTTTAAGTTGCAATTTATAGGGGAGATTTATTAGATCTTTTATATCCTCACATAGTTTTGAGCTAATGTAAGAAGTTTATTCTGATCATCCTTTCAGATGAAAAAGTGAAACTCTCTTGTTGCATTTTGCTGGGTTTAATCATACTGTTTTGAAGTCTTTTGAGGCAGTTACTTCTATTTTCCTCATGGAATATCTACACTCAGAAAAAAAAACATTTAATCCTCGTGCTTGTGTTAGTAATTCTTGTGAGTGGTGCCATCCCTCTGTGATCGAATGTGTTTCCTTGGCTTTCAGGTATTCCGAGGGCTGCACTGTGGGTTTGCACACACACAAAGTGGATTAAAGTTCTTTTTTTGCTGTACATTTCAGTTGACTCTTGAACATTGTATTTTCAGAGCATGGACCTTCAGTCTTGAAAGACTGTAGTATGCTCTCCTAAGCAACAGAGATACATTGAGGGTAACACATTTACTGCACTGTGGTTTTCCTTAAAACCATTGTTACCAAATTTTATCCTTTCCCTAATTCCCTCAATATATCGATTACCACTGTAGCATTTGCAGGTGGCAACTGGAAAGATTTTTTTATTATGCCTGCCATACATGTTATAATATTTGCCATAGCAAATAATGTACTTAAGGTCAACATTCAAGGTCTGTTACGAATGATTGTTTTCACTGTTCCTTCAGTCCCAAGTCGTCTCCTTTAAACTATTTTGTTCTTAAGTCAAACCTAAAAGGAAAGCTGATATTCATTAGAAGAGTGGGAGGCAACTGTAGTCATAATTGCAGACAAAACTAAATGATTAAATATATGTATGTTCTAGAAGTATTTTCTTTTTTGTATTTGTGTAACAAGCAAATTCTACCTGGACTCAGTCCTTGAATAGACACAGATGAGGACTGGTCACATTATTCTTCTGAGGACTTAGAATTTGCAGCATACTGGCATTTAAAATAATGAAGACTGGAGTATTCTGAGAAATTTTTAAAGGGGCTAAAATCCTCAAAAGCATTTACCCACCCCTCCGAATACAGTTTCATGTTATAAATCATCACTAGGTGGCAATATTAGTGATGTCTGTCCATCCAGCTAGATAAGGCATAACTCTTAAAACACAAGTTGACAGAGCAGAAGAAAAGGGCACTGCGTTTTTTACTTTACAAAAACGTTTGATAAAAAAAAGTGAAAAATGTCTTGGAGCCACCAAATTGATGAGCTGTGTAAAAGAGAAATGCTGTCTGGTTACCTGTGTTTCAAGAAGAGACAGGAAAGTGTCGGTGCTATTGTACAGGTAGCAGTAAGGCCTCACCTGAAATGCCATATATATTTTTGGTTAGCCCTATTAAAAAGAAATTCAGGTCAGCATCATTAGTCAAACAGAAATTGAGAAGCTCAATATCTGGCCAATAGAAGTGTGTCAAGGAACAAACATGGGATAAGAAGGGGAGTGAGCTAAAGTTGAGCAGTGTTGTCAAAAGCAAAATGATCAAAAATGGCCTCAAATTTATGTATTGAATACCAGGAGGTTCCAAATGGGATGTAGTTCCTGTGACCTGTTGTAGAAGCAAGGTTCTGGAGCTATGTGATGGCAAGCATAGGAACAAGAAACATCCAGGTGAATCTTAATAAAAGCAAACCTGTAATATATTAACTCATAATCACAGGGAAGTCAAGTAAAGACAATCTGTCTGTCTTTCAGGTCTAAAAGAATCCTCTGTGGATCTTTTAATCTGTCTCCTAACCATGGAAAGTCCAGTGTTAATCCAGATACAGCATTTTCAATAGGCAGTTTTATCAAAGGCTCCTAGTGTTTTTATGTGCTGTTGGTAGTATTTGCTTATTGATGAGTCATTTTTAAAGACAAAAAACAGTCTTCATTAGTTATTTGTAAAATTGTCTCTTAAAGGTCTTATTGCTGTTTTTAGTCCCAGGAAAACTCCTTCAGCTGCATATGATTTCTTTGGGGAAAACTGCAGGTTTTCCACTCTAAATGATAAGATTACATTTATTATTTGCACTTAATTCAGAAATAGGCAGTGTGAAGTGCTTATTTCCGAGAATCCCCACAGTATTTGGTAGCTTTTTCTGTTTTCTTTTCCATAAGCAATAAAGTTATAATGGGGTTACAAGATCACACTGAATCTGTGCTAAGGCATCTGCTAAAACTTGGTAGCAGAGCCTAATAAAGCCCTGCCCCATTTGTGACATACCAAATCACATTCTCCTTGCTGGTCTGACAACCACAGCTCTTAAACAGCTGCTGGGGTAATTTGCATAAAGGAGATTGTAAATGTCTCATCAGAACGCATGCAGCGCAATTCACCCCAAAACCACTGCCTGAACACCAGGAAAAGAAGATTGTAGTCATAAAAATTGTGGCTCTCATGATTTCAGATTATGGTCTCCACAGTCTTACAGCTTTTGCAAATACCAAGCTTTTGTGGCAAAAAAAAAAAAAAAAAAAAAAAAAAAGAAAATTTCATTTACCAGCAAAAAAAAAAAAGGAAAGTTTCATTTACCGATACAGAACAATACAAACAGATGCAGTGTTGCTCTTTTGGTTCAGTCTAGCAGAAAATTGACTTTAGCAGCTAAGGTTCATGATGACCCCTCCTCAGTTCTTCACCCCAAAGATAAGTGAATTGATCCAATTGAAAGCATTTAGAATAACATTAGTAAAACCAAATCGGTTTTATGGTAGTGAAAGGAAAACAAAGAAAATGCAAAATAAAGTTAATGCAATACAGAGGATTCAATAAAGAGTAAAAAATGCAGAAGTTAATACAATATGTTAATTGTCTGCATGCATCTGCTGTGTTTTGTGATGCATATTGTAATAGAAATCAGTGTTAAAATTATGCATATTTTTGATAGAAATCAGAGCTGAAGGAGATATACATGCAGAACTAGGATTTCACAATGTGACAGGAATTAGGTGTATGCATGTCCTGAGTTTTAACTGTGTAACTTCAAATTTTCTCTTTGAAACATCATTCTTCTTTGCCTTGAATGAATTATGCTGGAGCAGTTTGGCATGGTAGTGAAACTCTATGTTATAACTAGACAATAAAGAAGTCATTAAGCCCTGCAAAGTTAGTGTCTGTATCAGCTAGAGCCTCTGCAAGCTCATTGAACCTGTGCTTTGCCCAATTTGTAGCTCAGGTTGAGGCTATTTGCCTGGTGCCTCCTTGGTTAAAACACTTCCTCTGGCCTCAGTTCACAGAAACACATCATGATTGCAGCTACACCAGTCACAGTTGCATCATCATCAATAAATACAAAATTGCTAATAGCTATGGAACGTATTGTTCCAACGTAGTCATCCTCCTTCCACTCCAAGTGCTAATCATCCATGATACACAAATTCATTAGCACCCAAGTCACCTATATCCTTGCCATTAGTAGTTTACTTACTGTCTCAGTAAATCTGCATTTGACATAGTTAATAATTGTGCATATATCTGTGCAATGACATAACTGACAGCAATCAGTTCGATGCCTTTGAGTTTTAATACTCACATTTATCAACGCTAAATTGAAGGTAATTTGAAGTCAAAAGGTTTTACTAGGGGCATAACTTCCAAAATCTCGAAAATTATATGCACTGCTTTCTGCAAATTCCGACCACTTTAGAAGAAGTTTATCAAATAATTTCAAAGTTTAGTTTGTCCCTTTGTGTATAGCACGATGTCTACTTTCGAGGCAATGATGATAAATCAGTAATTTCAGTGAAAGTTCAGTAATCATCAGCCAGTGAATCTGAAAAGTATCTGATACCTTTGGAATAGAGGTTTGTTAGTAGAGAAGTCAAGTGGTGAGATGGTTTTGACTAGGCATAGTAGAGGAGCACTTTACAGGTTTTGAAGGATGAGGCTGAGAGAAAGTACAGTGGGCCATAAAACTAGTGTCTTTTTTTTTAACTTATTTATTATATCCAGACTTGTTAATCTCTGCATTTGACCAGTCAAACTTCAAAGCCAATGGAATTGTGTCTTACACTGTGCACTGTCCTTACTTCAGCTTGTTCCTTTCTTGACGTGTGACAGACACATTTAAATCAAAAGTTGTGCCATTTTCTTGTTTTCTAATATAGGTAGGATAACTGATAAATAGATATTACCCTCACTAATTTTAGACCATGCTAAGAAAAGAATATATTTTATATGAGTGAATCTCAGCCTTTGAGTTTGATGTGTGAAAACTCCATCACTTTATATGTTCTAGTATTCATGATAAGATTATTCACAACTGTTTTATCACAATAATAAAATACTGCTTTTTAATATAAGTATTTCTCTGATAAGGTTTTAATGCTTAACACTGGATGAAAGTTATTATGCTTATCTTCCATAAAGAGAGAATAATTGCATGGGACAATAATTTGCCTATGGTTGTGCTTCCCAATTCCTAAATTGATGCTTTATCCTGTCAGTTGCATTTGCTTTCAAAAGATGGATGTGCTTTCAGTTCTTTTATTCTCCATACTGTCATTCTTATTGTCCTCACCAAGTGCTTTCCTAAAGTTGATGCTGGATTTAAAGTCATTTATGACTAATGATTAGACAGAATCAAAGCAAACTCCCAGGACTCCACAAATTCTCACAAAGCCAAGCTGAAGTCTGAGATGATGTGCATTTTCTGAAGATAATTTTCTCAGACAATTTAACAGGGAATTTGGATCTGATTGTTCCAATCATTTTTGTGGTACAAGTTACTTCCCTCAATTACAAGTGAGGTCTCAGGGTGTAAAACTCTTTGAACCTGTGTGTATAAACCTCAGGCTTGGAGCTTCTACCAGAAAAAAATGTAAAAGATAATGCAGCAAGGATAGCCTCCATTTTCAGTGTCTGATCCAAGTCAGAGCTGTTGCTGAGTCACCCTGGTTTGGGACGTCAAAATCTTGAAAAACTCTCTGTGCACAGATCCTTTGGAGACCATGCCAGTTCTGTATGAAAGTAAACTCCATAAATTACTGGTATACTGAGGAGTGACCTTTCAAAAGCAGGGAAGGGATCACATATCTAAGATTGTGGAATACCACCCAAGACAGTAGGAAAGTTTATCATAATCATTGCCAAGTGTTTTCACAGCATGGTTCAACTGGCAGAGATAGATGCCACCTCCTCAAAGTATGCATTCTACCTGTCATAGCCAACTAAATGCTCAATAGCATCATTACCTCAAATAAAATACCTCCTACATCCCAAACAACCATAAGCAATGACTGAGTCAGGATGTGCCTCAAGAAGTTGTTGAGGTTATCACAAACCAGTGTGATCTGTTTTAGAGGGCTACTTTGATCCCACAAGCTGAAGGGAGTATTTCAGTTCCTTTAGCAAGAGGCTTCCAGTGCTAGGTGCCATGCTGCCATGGTTTAACAGGCAAATCATTTGGCTCCAATAGCCCAGATGCACCCCCAGATGTATTTCTGGCTTCTTACCCTCCAGGTACACTGGCTTCATTATGCTGCATCATGGAGGAGTATGGTCAGATAAATGAGCTTTGAGAGACAGCTAGCCTCCAGCCCTCCTTTTTCATGCCTCCCCATAGGGATCATTTATCCTGTATCTGATCATGTCTTTGCCCACTCACTCCTTCAAAAGCCAGGGAGCAGCCTGCAGAAGAGTCTACCTGCAGTCCTGGAAATACCTCCTTCACCTCCAGCCCATCAAACTGACACTTTTCCCATCTGTGTTTCCTAGTCATGCGAAATACCAGAGAATTGGGATGTCAGGTCCTTTTTCAGTTGCCTGAAAACAACCCTGCAATGTCCATTGTGTCCCTCTCACATTAGCTTTGGAAGGTCAGACGTTCAGAAAAGGATTCTTCTCTTCAGAAGGAAGTTAAAATAGTTTTAAGAAAACAGACAAAGTATATAGAGATCAACAGAATTCAAATTAGTGTCATTTTATGAGATGTATTAATTCAAATGTAGAAGTGTGCAACAGATTTTCTGCCAGTCAGAAAGGGATTTTTAGTGCCACTTTTTTACCCTGAAATTTCTGAGAAGCGTACCAAAACTTGAATTCTTTGCAGGATGAATACTTCTGGTTGGCAAAAAACAAATAATAAAAAGTAATTTTTTCATTTCTGAAATTAGGCACCTGTTTGAGTAAGAGAGATGTAAAACCTGTCATATTTCTCATTGTCACAGGTTCCATATGTAACAATAAGTTAATATAAAACAGGGAATTAGCAAATTAGAATTGGATCTAGGCCTTCCAGCCAAATTTGCAGTGCCAGAAATAATCCCAAATCCACATATACTTAGTAGAAAGTTTCTGAAAATACTTAATGCTATCTAAATAAATAGAAATGGAAAAGAAACATCCTCCACTGTCTCTCTGAAGCATTAGCTATAGCTGGGACACAAGAGTTGTTTAAAATGTGTGGGGCTGTGACACTTGTACTCAGGGTGCTCATATGGCCAGTCACAAACACATGTGGCAATGAATGTTTGTCCAGCTCTCAGGACAACCCAAACTCTCACTTCCCCTATCCCACATTGTTTTGCTGCACGAGCCAAAATCTCTTCCTAGCACAGAGCTTTAGCAGACAGTGACTTTGGCCAAGGATAACTGGTTATGGTCTCAATTTCACAATTGCCTGTCAGAATTTCAGGCACAGGTCTGAGTTCACCTTGCTTTTGGATGGCGCCATTTTTAACTCCTCTTTCATCTTTCTAGTTTGTTCTAAATATTGAATAACAGGACTAGCTGAAAATACAACACAGTCAACTAAACTGCGTCCAAAATTTGTGGTTGGTCAACAAGCAGGAAACAGATCCATCATCTTAATCGTCATACAGTCTCAAGGTAATCACAATTATATTTTTGTAATGGCCTACAAAGTAGAAAGCAGATTTCCATCTTGGCAAAGAGAAGAACATATCCCATGAGAGCAGCAGTTCTGCTCCCTCTACAAGGATACTTCTCCAACTGCAGGGTCATCTCTCTCTGCCTCAGAATCCATGTGCTGGACAGGGGTGGAGTTCTGCAGACACCTATGGAGAGAACAGTCAGTTCAGCTCTGAGCAAGGCCACAGGCTGCTGCTTCCACCTCCTACCAGCACCCACTGTGGATAAGGAGATAGCTAAATCCTTGTCACTGGCATGGGCAGAGCCCAGTGTCCAAACTACCCTTATGACCCTTATATGACTTGGTCTCCACAGCTCCTATGAAAAAAATCCCCACTGGTTTCCAGCTAAATTTTCTATTACCTTTTGTGTATCCTTCGTCTCTTCTTTCTTTCCTGCTCAGTATTTATTTCTCTCCTTGTTTTCCTCTTTTAATTATTTACCTCCTTTATACCCAAACCCCCTCCACATATGAATGTCTATGTGCACAGATGGGATTTCTAGGACAGTCAGTATATAATTTCCCACAAACACTGTTATTTTAAAACAAATTCGATCATCTCAATCAAAGGAGTTTAAAAGGAAAAAAGATTTTAGTATTCTTTTCAGTTTTAAAACTAACTCTGTTAAAGTTGGTACATCTGATGAGAGGCAGATCCAGTCCCTTTTGCCTATAACTTTATTTTGCTGATAAAGCCCTATTAGTAGTGAGGTGTGCACATCGTTCTTACATGGACATTTTTCAGCAAGCTTTATTCCCAGATGTCTTGTCAATTAAATTCTTGTCATTAAATAACGAGTTAAATTTAGTTAAAAATATTACACCTGCTCAGAGTCCTCTGTCTATTTTTATTTCTTTGCAATTACTTTTATGGTTTTAAACGATGTCTCTGTCTTCTCACAGTGTGTGAAAGATCTATACAGATGGAAGATTGTGACTATAAAAGGAAAGCTACTGTTAGGGCAGAGGTATTGGAAAAATAGAGGAAAAATAGCAATCCTTATTTTTTTTTAACAGTAGCTGGTGAATTTCTACAATACTGTGGTTTTTCTTAAAGTTCTATGCTACTTAAAAAAAACCTTCTTTCATAGTGTCATTTTGTTATTTCCAGGAACTTTGGCTATTGCTTCCTCCTCTCACGTTTGAAATATGTAAGCACACATTCATCAGCTGTATGTATGGCAGCCTTGTACAGGAATTCTTGACTGCTTCCTACTGCTTTTAATAAGGACTGACTTGTTGATTCCTAACTGTGGACAACTAGATCAGTTTGGAGTTGTCTTTGATCGCAAACATTTTGATTTTGAGTGACGTGCTGACAGAAACACATTTGCGGTAGCTGATTTGCAGGAAATGTTGGGGAAGCGGTGAGGCTGCTGCTGTGCTTTCAGGACAAAAGCAAGGCAGCATTCCGTTATCTATGAATTTTTTCAAGCTTCCACGTGTCTTGCAGATGATCTAGAGAAGAGCAGTTGTTCTGAACAAAAAGTAAAGGAAAGGATAGGTAGAATAAACGTTGTTTTGTAGCGTATACTTTGTGTTTTAAAAAGGTGGCTCATAAAAATTGTCAGCTTACTTACTGTCAGTTCAGCTGACCAACCTGACAGGAGTGCTGCCCCGTGGTCCCTCTGCTCAGAGAGATACATTTCAAGCACATGGTAATGTGTAACTCATAGGTGTATAAAGTCATAATAGAGCACTTCATCACATCTAAATAAGGGTAGGTGCATGCTGTCTGAACAGTTAACCATTGAAAACATTGAATACAAGACATTTGACACTAATTTTACTGGTCAAATCCTCCCCTGAAAGAAGCCTGCCCTGACAAGCCGCTCGCCAGGCGCCTTTTGCAGAAGGAGCCTGGCTTGATGGGTCGTCGCATAAGCTACTTGACATTTGTCCCCAGTCAGACCGGATGCCACATGAAAAATTTACTCAGGCACGGGGCTCCCAGGAATAAACATTTCTCTGGTGTTGCTCACCAGGGACTCGGCAAGGTGAGCGGAACTCCAACTTGTCACGGATGCTCTGTTCTGACAAACATAAGTAGATGCTAATGGCTAAATCGTGACAGAATAAAGTCCCACAACCATATGGCTAATTGCCACAACAATATCTTCAGTGTTATTAATCAAGTTTTCATAGTGTGCCATGATAATTGGAATAATTAGAAACAGCACAGGCATTGCTTGCCTCTGCCGCACATCCTGCAGACAGGGACCTGGAACAACCACAATTGCACTTTCTCTGCAGCGTTGTTTAGTGCTTTCCTTTCCAGCAAATACTGTGGTTAATTAATGAATTAGCTGTTTGCCACCAGAGTGTTTTATCGCTAGCAGGGCTTCTTCAGGGGCACATGGGTAACTAAATGAGACCACTAAGCCCTTGTGCATCTCTGAAAAGATGCAGAATTCCCAGAAGGCTGCAGCTACACAACACAAAACTTCACCAGTCAGAGGTACTTCTGTTTCACAAAAGTTGAAGCTCATATCCCTGCACTTAGAGAAAGGATAAAACAAACTGAGAGTGTGCATTTTTTTGATTAACAGTTTAAATGAAAGCAAGACTCTGGATAACAGTGGTGCAATTAATTTACCAAGCAAAAGAAGTTAACTCTTATTTGCTGTATCCTGCTTAGTAGTGAAATTGGGCTCCAGACATATATTCTGCCTTTGAACTAAGGTTATAAGTGGTGATTCTAACACTGTTACTTACACTAAGCAGCTAAGTCATCATTGTGTGCTAGCTATTAGAGCAGCCTCCCTCAATTCTTTCAGGAGTATGACAGCAGGGAGGAAACACTTGTGTTTCCTCAGTGCATGCATCAACATGTAGTTGACTGGTCACTAAAACTGGCAGATTGATGATGATGACTTTTCACTGGATGTATGAAGGCATTTAGCCAGACTAATAGATTGAAATGGACTGCTGCATGTATGGCCTCTGAACAGCTTCTTAATTTAGTTTCAGAGCATACAATAGATGTAGTGTTGAATTCAGTGATGATATAAATCTTGTCATTTTAAAAAGTAAATAAATTTCTTCTTTGTATCAGAGATCCACAAAGAGACTTTACAGTACTATATACTTACTTATAAGGAATTTTGCAGAAATAATACCCCAAGGTGGTAGGTAGGAATTCTCTCCATTTGAGGTTTATTGCTGTATAATTTTGACTCTTAAAGGGAAGGTATCAAGTGAAGTTTTGTATCTGTTTTGATATTCTAGTATCTCTACACATTTTTCTTACTAGTTTATTTATCTGTGGTAGTCTAGTTTTACCCATGTTCATATTCAGTGTAATTAGGAGGAATTTTCCAAATACTAAAATAAGGCTTCTACAAGAGGTGTGTGTAGTAAGATTTTGTTGAAGTTAATGATCTTCATTACTGATGCCTGTTCGATTCTGTGTATGACTGCCAAATAACAAGATTTTTTTTTCTTCAAATCAAAGTATCACAATTTCAATTTCTTCTGTTGTAAACCCAAATGAAAGATTATCACTTTGAAAAGGCCATGTCCTTTTACACAGATACTTTTGACATATATTCATGCATTTTTATGAGATAAAGGAGGCAATCTGATATATAATTTAATTATCTTAAAGTTACAGGTTTACTTTATAATTCATATTCTTGGATATATTGCCATACTTAATTTTACCATGTGTTACGACCCACCCCTGAAGGCAAGGGTAACTGAGTTTCCTGGTAATAGATCCCTTGGGGTGGATTAGAGTGAAACGACGATGAATGACTGGTTTTTTTATTTTTTTATATATATATATATATATATATATATATATATATAATGCAGATTTATTTTAGAACAAGTAGGTTGCAGTGGAAGGGAGGTATGTAGAAGTTTTGGTATTATCTATAGAAATTAGCTTATACTTTTCATCTGTATAAAAATATAAAGATATTACTTAAGAAAATATATGAGGAAAAGATGGAGAAAGGATAAAAGTAGATGGTGGAGAGAAAAGACATCACC
>VZTB01003975.1:74381-145911 GCA_013397245.1 Thryothorus ludovicianus | reverse complement strand
TGGGGGCTCACCCTCCCTGCCCTGGGCTGCCCTTACACAGATCAGAGGATTCCCACCACACACACAAACCTCTCCTCCTGCCCTTCAGTCCAGGGTGCAGACCTGGCCTCAGCAAAGCCCCTGTGGCTTTTCCAAATGGGTGATTGTTGGAGCCATTAACCACCAACATTTCAGTCTCTCAAACCACACCATGGCTCAAACACTTTGTTATTTCTCTTCTGCTGCTGCTCACTCCAAATCTTCTCCTATGGTGGTGATTTTCACTTAGCAGACAGAAGGAGATAAGAAAGAAGAGCATATCATTGTCAAATACAATGTGATTACCAAAATGAAAATACCACAGTAGGCATCAAGAGAATAATCATAGGATATGATTAGGTTGCTAAAATCATCTGTCTTAACATTAATGCTATTATGAATACAAAAAATTAGAGTAAGTGCTCATACCTTCAACTAGGCTACCTATGAGTAAAAAGGTCTCATGCAAAATCTCATGCAAACACACTCTTCCACCAAGCCCATACTCTTTGGAATAAAAATGACATTTCTCAATGTAATATTTAGGTTCCGTAAATGGTTCCTGGTAGAGTTACATGGGAGCTGGTATTCTGTCCTTGTCCCGTTTACAGTCCATGGCTGTCCTTCCTTTTTGTCTGAGATGGAGAACTCATAAACTCCCCATATGACTTTTTCTTTCATTAAGATTCTTTAGTTGACTGGATAATATCTCTGAAAAATGTAGCCAGATTATCATAAATCTAAAGCCTTCTGAGGCAGAAGTGGGAAGGTTAATACATGTTCCTTAATTTGTATGATTCCAAATACTCATAAATCCTTGTACTAGCTCCCAGGCTAAATTTGGTTGAATTCACTGATTCCCATTTGATTGAGACAAAATTCTACATGCAAAAGAAAAATATTACAAGCTTTTCCCACACTTTGTTTTTTCTTTTTGCAGTAAAATGAGAAAATAGACTTAATAAAAATCAAACTAACAATACATTAAGGGGTCTGTATATCTACTAATATTTGATCTCCCAATAAGTTGCTTGTGATAAAAACAAAAAGAAATAAAAATAATTAATAAACTAATAATACAAGCAGTTATGGGGGCATTTAAAAGCTTCATTGGTCCTATGCAACTTGGTCTCATCTGATAGCATGTTCCTATAAAAAGAAAAGAGTAAGTTTGACTTACCACAGACCAATTACTAAAAAGAGGAAAACCCAGGAAAACCTAAAAACTTCTTTTGTATCAGCTGAATTTTCTATTACATCAAAAAAATCATCACCTGTGATGGAGAAGCAGGATTAGAGAGGAAAAAAAGATTAACACAAATGGGTAAACTGGTTGTCCACTCACAACAGACATGTTGTTTTGTTAATTTGAATACAAAGTGTTAACAATTCCATTCCTGAACACAGGCAGATAGCTTCTGAAGAATTTAAAAGTTAGATCTCCTGAAATTTTTAAAATGTTTTACTTAGCACACCAGAAAAAAAAATTCATGTGGTTTCACATTTCACTATAGGGTAACAGAAGGATGATTCAATTGTAGATTTCAGTTTTTTATGGACAGAAAAGACATTTTATTCAATTATAATAGGGAAATATCAAAGATAGATTATGAACTTTATAATATTTTATCTGTGCTTATTTGTTTACTTTGGAGCTATTAAAAAACATGTCTCTCTTCCTTTTATTTTAAAATACTTGTCTTTTTGATTAAGTCTTGCCCAAGTGGATTCTACAGAAAAATGTACTAACACTATAGAATATTTGGCAATATGGAACAATAAAATATTATAGACTCCTCTTTTAAAGAGAAATTTTACAAAAGGATCAGATCTTTTAAACCTACTGCCTACATCTTGAAAAAAGCTATTAGCAAATTTATTTTATCATCTTAAGAACTGTGCTTTAATTGCAACACTGAGAGTTGTTTTTCTAATATAATTTCTCCACTTTAAAACCGAATTTAATCATTGCTGTTTAAAGATGGAAAAGTTGGGGGGGTGGAGTTCCTAATTGCTAATAGCTGATATCAGTAGGAACTTCACTAATTTAGAAGTGCCTCTTTTGTTTCAATAGGTTTATTGCAGCAAACAGTGTTTAAAATCATTCACCTGTAATTATTTTTGTTAAAAAAAAAGAAAATGTTTTTGCTACTCTGCAGTGATTTTCAAAACAAAATGCACATGCATCATCAGTATTTAGGACTGTAGGTTTTAATTGCACAGAGCAAAGAATATTAAGAATTCAGTCAGCACACCTTCAGATTCCTGTATCTTTCTCTTACAATTGCAGGTATTGGTCATTATATTTGGGGTTTACAGAGTGTGAAGATGAAGATGAGATGAAGTTCCATACTCTGTGCACTTAAGGGATTTTTATCATTTGCTTCAAAGGGTTTTTTTCCAGTATAATGTAGCACTCCCCTCTCTTCATTCTGGTTTGTCACTATAATTTTATCAGGCTGATCCTTGCTCTTTAAATCTGAACATTGCCTGAGCTGTTTCAATTTCAATTGCTGTTTTACAGCAATGTTCTTCAGTTTTTTTCCTTTGGATGAAAGCACAGTTTAGCACAGATAACTGCTAAATAAGTCATAGTGTAACAGTTACATCCTTCACCTTGTAACATCTGTATTTTGGCCAAAGTGACAAAACACATGCCTTGGCTTTGATCTGTGATTTTTGTTGTCAACTTGACCCATTTTTAAAAAAAAGTAATAACAAATACCTATAATTTCTGTCCTTTAAAAAATCAGCAATGGCTGAAAGTATGTTGGATATTGCATTGTGATCATTCTTCCTGCAGGTAATTCTGGAGTACAACCTCTTTATCCACCCTTCACACTGGCGAGTGGTTGGTAAATTGTTAACAGTCCAGTATCTGTTGTGTTTGCTGCAAACACAGGCTGGCAGTGTCAATGCAGTGCTTGAATAGCTGTTAATTGCTAAGCCTTTATAAAGTGTTATTTATCTGAAATACTAAAATTGAAGTATTTTTACTTGTAATGGTTAGGAATGAGGAATGAAAAAGAAACTGAACAGTGTACTTTTCTCCCACTGCAGAGAATTTCTTAAATTGAATGCTACATTCAGTGCAAGTCTCTGATCACTAACAAGAACCTCCACAGTATAAATTTTCACCTAAAGGTCCAGTTTCTCCCATCTGCCCTGCTGAAAAAATAGGGAATTTTAGTCCGTTTTCTCTTCCAAATAGATTCAAGGTTCTATCTCTTTTTTGAAATTTAGTGTTAAAGAAAAGCTAGTTGCTGACCACTCTTTATGATTTTTTTTTGTTTCATGTGTCTGGAAATGGTTTCCAAAATTAGCTGCAGCATCATCTTTCCAGAGATCAAGATGAAGCTGGCTGTTCTGTAGTTCCTTGGATCCTTCTTAACCTTTTTGAGGATAGAAATGACATTTGTTTGGTTTTTTCCTTAAGTGCATTCTGCAAGCGAGTATATTAGAATTGGTCTGGCTTAAAACTGCAGTAAGTGCTTTTGCTGAAAAGGGTAAATCACAGTAAGAAGGAAAGGTAATTATTGGGAATTAATTTTTTGAAAAGAAGAACCTTCATCAATAAGTAAGTGCATAGAATTTTCCCAAAACATAAAGAATTTTTCTTAAGTGCAAAAGTGAGTAATTAATCTTTGCCAATCTGAAAGAAATGGGAAAGGAAATAATCCACGTAAGAACTAGATGCTTGTGTAATTTTTTAGTAAAAATCAAATTCAAGGTATTTCTTTTAAAGAGATATGCTAGTCTGTGTCTGATAAGGTGATTAATATAAAAAAGTTCAGGATATGTAGAGTAGTAGGAAATGTCAATAGAGCATATCAAAACCTTTCTCCCAAGTGGAAGGAAGGCAACAAAGTAAACTATGTACAATATTCTTGTTCATCACTTAGCCTGAATTAGAGTAGATTTATATTAATAAATGAGTGTTTATTATCATTATTCTTTAATTTTAAATGCTTCTTTTCTGACAGGAAAACTTACGGTAGATCTGAAACACATCTAATCTGTAGTGCAAATGTCTAGTATCTTCTTTATTTGAATTGTTATCAGACACTGTAATTTTTATCTTTGCATTAAGACCCTGGTGTCTAAGCTGTGGAACAGAAAGCTTGTGGATATCATACTTTTTCAAGTTGAGAGGTTTTTAATATAACTATGTAAAACTTAAAACTGTACGGATATGAGCACAAGCCAAACAGAATTTGAAACAGAAAAGGGAAACCAAATAACCCTTGTATCCACCCAGCAGTAGGGCCATGATTCCTGTGTTTGGTGCAATGATCCACTAAACCTTCATGCAGCCAGTGCAGGAGAAGCTGGGTGATGTGAACAGCCTTGATGGGAGTCCAGGACAGGACATCCCACCCAGATCAAGGGCATATTAAAGCATATATGTCATTCTCTAGCAGAATAGTACTCCATATACAAGTGTGAAATCACACACAAGAAGACTCTTTATATACTCACTATTATCTCAAAGTCTAAGGAGAAGCTGAGTGATGTGTTAGATGCAGGCACATACTTTCTCCCTCCTTATCACACACGCTTTTTTACAATCAGCATACACTGCTGGAGACAATGTGGTAGAAATCTATAACATTTAAATGTTTTACAGCCTAAGGAAAATCTGATCATCTTGTCTGCCTTCTCAAATGACAAAGGCCACATAATTTTATCTAATAAATCCAGAATTAACATTTGAATTTATGGTTGAAGTAAACACATCTTCTAGCAAGATGTCTGTTTTCATTCCCTTCACAAGTTAAGTAGATTAAGGCAAAAAATGGAGCATATGCTGTAACAATATCACACTGTACATCATTTATGGGTAGTGTGCATATGAGGGTATGCCGTGTGTAAAATTCTCAGTGTTTAAATTGAACACATTAGAAGTCTCCGTAAATCCCTGAAAGTCTGGTGAGCTTCCCACATAACTTCTTATACCAGTTTTTTGGCTTTGTAGGGATTTCACAGGCTTCTTTCTGTTCTGACAAAATATTGGATTTTAATAAGGTTTTGTTTATCTTAGAAATGCCATTTTGTTAATTGTGACACTTAGCTGTTTTGCCTTTCTTCTCATCTGTGATCATTAAGAGTTCCTCATGCACCATAAGCAGTACTGGCCTTCCACAAAAGCCTGGTAGAAGAGTAGCTGAAAAAACAAGTTGTGATCGTACTTCAGGCATGTTTCCTTCTCTATCTTGTATGATTTGAAGGTTTTATTAATCTCTTTAGGACATTTGGGACAAAATCCGGAACCAAATAAAGCCGTGGTGGTTTTAATAAAAATGAGATTTATTAAGGAAAGAGATGGAGCACTGGAGAAATGGGCCGTGTAACAGTCTAAGATGGAATGCTGCTAAGGCTTGTCTTGATTTGTCTCCTTCATGTCACTAGAAGAAAGTGAACTACCATAAACATCCTCTGACTGAGCTTACCTATCTCCCCTCTGCCTCTTGCAACTATCAAATCTGTGAGAGCTTCTGGAATCAAATGTCTTCTTTTGAGGTTGCTTTCAATGTGTATTTCCTTCTCACCCCTGCAGGTGTTGTTGAGCGCTGCTGTAGGAGCAGCAGCCCCCGTGTCAGCCCTGGGTGCCTCTGCAGGTGCTCAGCCCACCTCATCTGCAGCCCTCTCGTGTCTGTAGGTTAGAAACACTGCCTGAAACCTAGTGCAGGCATCAAGGGTGCCCAGAGCAGTGCTCTCTGGTGGCACTGAACCACCAGAAGTCTTCATCTTCTGTATAATTTTATAATCTTCATTAAAGTCTTCATCTTCTGCGTAATTTTAAGTTCTTTTGAAAGTGTTATACAAATGTCGCTCCTCATCCTTTTTCCATATCTTATTTTGAACAAGCAGATCACAGCTCAAGTCTGTCTACCCTTTCTCCTAAATTATTGACCATGACTTTACATAGTAAATTGCACTGGCTACAAATGTTTGCTTGAACATAATTCATGACAGAGTTTAAAGAGACAGAGCTTACATATCATTTTCTCAGTTAGTAAACAACTGATGTTAATTTTGGCATTTCTCGGCTTCCGAGTGCTTAGTTTTGATAAGATGATGTTCTTTTCAATACTTGCAGTCCATTTAAATAATTTTCTTATTTAAAAAAAAAAAAAAAGACAGCAAAACTTGCACTGAAAATGAAATTACATTCTGCAAAATCCTACTGACCCTCCTTTCTCTGAAAGACCTTGACTAGTCTTGCAAGAATTGGAAAGCAGAGCAACAGCATCCTCTGCCACCACATCCCCCAGGTGACAGTAGCCATTGCAGGGGATGACACACACTTCTGCCATTTCCCATTCAGGGAGAACAGTGTAGCTGGGATGAAGCATGGGGTGGCAGATGCATTCTTGGGCTGGTGGCAAGAGTTAGGAGGAAACAGAACATGCTCTGTGGAAATCTTCACTCTGCTCTGTTTAGGTCAAACAAGGAATTACCAAATTTGGGCTTCTCTTTTTTTTTATATGCACAGTAAAAAGGAATATACCAGAGACCTTGTTGTTTTGATTCTAGACCTTAGTGAAATGCTTGCGGAAAAAAACTAAGTTAAGCACGAGCAGAATTTTTTTAGCCTTATTCTAATGAATAGTATCAATGAATGAAAAAAAAAAATCAAGCCTTGAGCAGATGCTTGGAGTGGAAATTGTACTGAAAACTGAGTTTAGCAAATGTATAAATGACTGAAAACATGCTCCTAACAATAGACTATTTTAGGCACCTTGTTGTCAATTTGTAAGTCCTAGATCAAGTCATTTAACTTCACAGTGATGCTTTCCCTTTTCCTCTTGTTACAATTTTTTCTTATTCTTTCTGATTTTATTGTGTTATTTTGGCCTCTTAAACATTTCTAAACTGTTTGTTTTGCCTCATTAGGCTTATTTAACTTTTATAAAAAGAATTCCTTGCCTTACAAGAAGACTAAGAAGCAACTAAATATATGGAACTCATCAAATAAGTTTAAATTTTGATGGTTTGGGAATTGTCCTCTAAATTTCTGTCAAGATGGTTGTGTTAGTTAAAACTGGTAAAGCTGGATCATTGCCTTCTCTAATGGCTTTACTAGCATAGAGTTTTCTCCTGCTTTCCCTATATTGTAAGGTCATTAATGAATCATTATCTATTGCTAGTAATTACTGATCTCTTGAGAATATTGGTTTAATTATATAGGAATCATAAGTGGAAGAACAGTTACATATTCTAAAAAGTAAGTAGTAGTACCTTGGTGTATTATGGCTTTAAAGAATCTGGGGTTTTTTTTTGTAGATTTTAATTGCTAAGTGTGCCTGGTAAAATATGAATTATTGTATTACCACATGTGATAAAAGGTATACTATTGTGAGTTTCACAGTCTGCAGGTGTAACAGATGTAAGGCAAGATTAACAGGACAGAACAATAATTAAAACACAGACAGCCATCTCAACAAAAAAAAAAGAGGGGGGAGAACCAAAAAGAAAAGGTTTATCATATGCAAGGCGATTATTAAGGGTGTCTTAAATTCTCTGCAAATACTTATAAAAGCAATAAAAATGTGTTAGTTTGAAAGACAGCTTTTCAGTGTGGACACTTAGTTAAGGAATTAAGATCTTTTTTTATGAATATAAAAGCTGAGTGAAGTCCTGCCATATGGCAGCATGGTTCATAGGCAATAGGGCCCTCCGTTTATAGATGCTGTGAGCTAAATGTTGCTGAAAAAAATAAGAGAGCAGTTAGTATATATGCATTTACAACAGTATGAATTGCTTACTCCCTGTAAGACAGGAAGGTTCAAATAATTAACAGCAATATTATGGTTGCAAAAGGAAGTCCAGTTGTTCTTCAGCAGTCTACATCTGTGAAAGTGATACCTCTGGGGAATGAGATTTAATTTTCCCAGGAGAAAATATAAAAGCAGGAGAAAAAAAAAAGGAATGACTTCTGCTTGAACAGAATAAACCTGCATCTACAAACGATTAACACTGCATAATGAAGTAGTAAAGAAGCAAAAGAGATTTCTAATAAAGGACTAATAACAAATCCCATTACACCATAGTGTATTTTTTTCCCCTTGAAGTGTATTAGACTCTTAGCAAGGCTTTTGAATGAGACGTGGGTAGTTGCAAGCAAAGTCAGCTCAAATGCTTCAAGCTTTGCTGAGATTTCTTGCCTAACAGTTTGTGTACTTGAAAGTTGTGGTTTTAGAGGTGGGAGGAGTTGCTAATGCAGAAAACGGGCTTCACGAAGAGTTTGGGTAATGTTTGTGTCACCACAGGGTAATAATTGTCTCCTGTAGGCTGGGCACTGCAAGGTAATGTGCCACTATGGCAAAGCCCCTTAGGTAGAATAGAGATGGTACTAAATGCACAAGCTAAGCCTTGCTTTTGTGCAACCATTCTGATTTCTTTTTCTGAGGTCTCAAAATAAGTCCTCATAGGAAAGGGGTTTGATCAGAGAGGAAAATACAGAGTTTTTCTTTTGTTGTAGCTAATATTGGGACTTCTGTAATTACTGTACTAACACAAAAAGTTACAAGACCTTAGAACATAAATGTTTGATATGAGAGTTAGATGATGCTGTCTTTTGAAATCGTGTTTTCACTTTTAAAAGGGAACATATCTTGCAAGGAAAAGATTCTATGTTGTGATCCCTAAATCTGTACGTGGATATTTTTGTGGATTGTACAGATGGTTCCAGTGGCATGGGGAATAAAAGTTTAGTGAACAAAACCTTCACTCACAACAGTCCCTTTGAATTTCTTTTTATAAGAGACTGTCTTTTTGTACAGATTGTTACTATCTTCAAAGCTTGTGCTAGACTAGCATGCTGGAATTAATTTGTCCAGTATTTTCTTTATGCTGGAATCAGAACAACAAGCCAAAAACAAAACCCCGGATGCCTTAAACCAACAATGAGTTCTGGAACAAAAGTGGTTAAACATGAATTCTTACGAGTGAAACTAATCTTGAACAAGAAATTTCTAGTTGCCTTTTTAGAAATTTTTGTGAGTTTTAAAGAATGACTTAATTTGCTTAGCAGAAATTTGCAATCAATCTTTTCTTGCCACTGAATAAACAGATTCCACATGCGTAGCTATTTGCATATCCCAGCTAAAAATGTAATTCATTATTTTTAAGTCCATTTCGTAATAACTATTTCAGGATTAATGTTACTAACTATTCTTTAGCTCATTCAAATGTGACCTTAGATAATCCTACCTAAAAAGATACAAAGCTAGTGAGTCTGTTCTGGAATAGGGAAGAGAAATGCCTTTCCTGAGGTCAGCAAGTAAGTCAGTGTTGTAAGAGTCAGAACTAGAAATGAGAACTCTAGAGAAACAGTTTTGTTCTAGTGTATCTCAAGCTTCCAGCCTCAAGCAAATAATGAATTTAATATGACAAATTTTCACATTTTTCTAAGTATGAAAACAGCACAGAGATGAACAGGAATTAACAGTATAGTCTACATGCAGATTATCACTAAACCTGGTGAAGATTTAAATTAGATTTAATGAAAATAGCATCCATAGCATATTTTACATGGAGCTGCAAACACTGTCATCCATAACAGGGGGAAAGCCCCTTCACAGTAACTGTGACCTGGTCCATTTTAGTTGCTGTTTGGTATCTGCTTCTGAATTGGCTTTTGCTTGACTGGGCTTTTCAGGGCTTCTCATAAACCACTGGCTTCACCCTCCTGTTTTTGCTGTTCCAGGCCATTCTTGCATAACATTTTCTCCCGTTCATCTTAGGTCACTATCACATTAAATGCTCAAAAATATGGTATATGGGATTGATGTATTTTTTCCTTTGAGGGTCACCCACATAGTAATATTAGTCAGTGAACCTTTTACAGGGTCTAATATATAATTGCTTTGATGCAGATGCAGTAACATTTCCACAAATACAATTCGTTAAGTCGTTATCACACATCTTGATGCTTTGCAAAATTTTCTGGTAAAATGCTTAGGACTGTAGTTGATCCTGGGATACATGTCTGAACTTTTTACCATACTTGGTAAAATGGAGAAATGTAAATTGTAACTTTTCCCTTTTTTTTTTTCAGGCGATGGGTAAGGCTCCTGTTTGGACGTGAATTCCCTCTTCAGGACCTTCTGGTTGTCTGGGATGCTCTATTTGCTGACAGTATCACCCTGAATTTAGTTGACTACATTTTTGTAGCCATGTTGTTGTATATCAGAGATGCCTGTAAGTATCAGCTATCTTACAATTTTTTTTTAAAGAATGCAAACCTATTATTTGAAAGAAAAAGAGACCTTAAAAATGCTAAATTCCATTGTGACTTTTTTAACATATTGAAAATTGTTGCAAATACAAGGAGAGGAGCTATTTATTATCAGACATGGCCTGCTGTATTTATGAAACAAATTGTATCCTGGAGTTAAATGCCGGTTTGTTTTGTGAGTAGTTCTGTGTTTTTACATGGAGTTGCAGATTTTATGTGCTCTGAGTGATACAGGCAAGTATAGAGCTCCACCTTCCGACCAAGCTCATGAATTGAGTAAAGCTTCCCTGTGACACTAAATATTTTTATGCTGTTCCCCTCTGAGAAAGAAGAAAATGCACAAGACAATGACTCAGAATTTTTGAAGAGATATCTTGAATAAAACACAAAGATGAGTAGCAATTACTGAATATGTTTGTTCTGTACAAAAGTGGCGTTTTAAAAAAATCATCCTTTATTTTATTTCAGTTCAGTACACCTGAAATTTGTGCACAGGTGAATTCTTAAAATTTAGTGATAACCAATAATATTAAGTTGTGACAAACAAGCAATCAGGGAAATTTTGTTAGCCTATATAATTGTAAATGGGAGGAGAAAGATACATAATGATAATTGAGGCATGTATTTCTGTCCTATCAGATTCTGCAAAAAATTCTGTATGCAACTGATGCCACAAAGTATGCATTTCACAGCAAGATGTATGGCTGTCATTAAGTGTATGAATTCTATAGCAAGTTATTCAGAGTTAAAGATATACCATCTGTAAGCTTTAGGTTATAACAAGGTCACATATTTGACACAATTTTGTATTCTAGGACACAGGAAGTTTTCAACATCTGTGGTTCCTATTTTAGGGCCCAGTCTTGAAAATATAATGTGGTACTTTACACGTACATGTTGTTCCACTGCCTGCCTTCATGTGTTTTTTAATTACTTTTTAATAAACATGTAAAATATAGAGCTACCCTTCATTCCTCTCAAAAAACTGGACATTTAATTCTGGTCATTTAATTCAAAATTAGTGCTGATGTTTCAGGATGATCTGATTCCAGGTCACTATGTTTTGCAGTCTAAATACTGTGTATATGCAGTAAACTGAAGTAGTTTAAATTTTTTGATAGAGATAGGTTCTGAAGAGGCATGTAAGAAAGTTTCTTAGCATCAGTATTTTATTTTGTGTCATTGCTTACCTTTTAAGAAAAGCAGCACATTAGAACTGTGCTCATAAGAAGCCTCTCTCTTCTTGGGGAGGGAGAGTTGTTCTGGCTTTGTTTTCTTTTGATTTGTGTTGCTTTATCAGTATGAGTTAACTAAAATGTGAGCTAAAAACATGTTCCAGGCTTTTGTATGAAATCAGTCTCCCTCTTTCCTCTGAACTTCCCAGGCTTAGAAAATAGAGTAGTAAATAGCTTTGCACTGTGGAATGCTTATGCAAATGAGAGGGCAAAGTCCTCTCATCAGGACAGCTAATACTTCATATTTTGACTGTTTCTGTAATAAGAAACTTCTTCTACAACTGGACCTAGTTAGTTACTCTAAGCATAATAGAATGGAGAAGGAAAATAAGTCATAAATACTGTAAAGTTGAATCTATTTTTCCAAAGTCAAGCTCAAGTCAAAACAATTTCCACAGCTCTTGACTACATAAAAAACCTTCTGTTATATATCTATAAAAGAAAGTTTTCTGGTTTTCCTCATGTTTTTTATTGCTGATAATATTTGAGCTTTGAACAGAGTTCAAAGTTGTAGTAATTTTAAAAATATTTTCAAATAAAGTAAGTTTATAAAAGCTTCTCTTTATTTGGTGAAAGGAAACATAAGCTCAAAACATCCAATGGTGATAATCATCTTTAATTTAAATAAACCATCGGGAAATTTTTAGTTTAGCAACTTCGAAACAATAAGAACAATAATAAAGCTCCTGTGATATTATGCTATAAAAATGTCAAATATAAACAATTATAATAATACAATTCTCAAAGCATTTGAAAGTTTAGAAATTGTGCTGATTCTTTTATAACAATACATTTGAGGATGGGTGAAAGTTGCTGGTTTGAGAATTGATGAATTTTTTTTCTATGCTCTATTATGATGTTCTCAAGGACATGATTTTGAGAAGCTATTATTTCTGCTATGTTTCTCATTTTTATTTTAGTTTTGAAATCCTCTGTTGCTCAAACAATATATTATGCAAGGAGAAGGGAACATTTAGATTATCAGATTACTGCTTATATATTTTAGAGATTACAGATACATAATCATGTACGCAGCCATTCTGTAAACTGCTCTGCTCAGTTTTACATCTGTATCCAAGCAGATCTTTGTCTGTGGAGTGATAATCCTCACATGCCAAGGGTAGGGCTGTGTACCTATGTAGCTGTAAGTTTTAATAAATTATTTCCTGTGTTTCTTTGGAAAAATTCTTGCAAAACTTTTCTTTTTTTTTTTTAAATCTATCAGAAGCGTGAATATTTGCTTCTGTTTCACCAGTGTGAATATATATGCAGTTGTTGATGAAATCAGAATGGAGGGAAGGATGTGATGCAAAAACAGATGTATTTTATCTACTTCTTCCCAAGGAGAACAAGAATGAACAAACTGGGAAGACCTATATTTTGTATAGTAAATAGTCTATATTTTGTATAGTAAATTAAAGCCATTATTGCTCCAGGAGCTAATTTTGACGATTAGAATAAGTGTATTTTTATCTTGTTTCCACTTGAGGAGTAGGTATGGCCATTGTTAGAATTTAGTTTTTAATCTCTAAAAGCACTGTGAATATTTTGAAAGAAATAAAGGCGCCATAGCTTCTTCTTAGAGAAACTTATTAGTTATTTTTGTTATAGTGCAAGATGTTCATTTGTCTATGTTTAACTCATTTAGGGCTAGTAAGGAGAATGTGGCCTTGTGTAAAGCAGCAGGGGGAGTAATCCCACCCTTCCAGAGTTATGAACTAATCTGGATACAGAGTCAGTGACAACAAATATTAGACTTCTAATAAATTAAATGTATCACAAAATTTGGACTTTGTTGAGGACAGTACTATGAATTTCCAGGTTTTCCACCACATTACTGCTGCTTGCATCCCAAGGTGCTTATTGGGCCAACAGAGAGAGGTCAGTCTGTTCCACAGCAGAAGGGAGAAGGCAATTTTATGTTCCTCTGGGCACTGAGTTACAATATTAAGAAAAGGACAGTAAGATTGTTTCCTCTATGGAGAGGAATCTCTCTCTTCCTTTCCCTAGAAATGCCAGTAGAATTCTTCTTTGGGGAAGTGAGAGTTTGTGGTTCACAGTAGAAGCTGGATCCGGATGTGACGCTCACTAAGCCAATGAGAGAAGGAAAAGCACAGCTGAAGAACCACCAAGCTTTTTACAAGGCAGCTGGACACACCAGCTACTGCTGAGACTGGATATTTGTATTTCACAGAATCTCCTTCCAGAAGCTTCATCCTACGGATGATTCTTAGAAATCCATTTAACACCAATAGGCATATTCAGTTTGGGTTTACTGCTGTTTATCAATAATTTTTAAGAATACTGCCCCTCTATTGTATAGTATTACACATTTTGTCCTGAAGAGACCAGAATCATAGAATGGTTTGGGCTGGAAGAGACCTTCAAGAATTATCTAGGCCAATCCCCTGGCATGGGCAGAGACATGCTCCACTAGACCAGATTGCTCAAAGTCCCATCCAACCTGACCTGGAAGACTTCCAGGGGCATCCACAACATCTATGGGCAGCTGGGGCCAGTGATTCACCACCCTCAAAGTAAAGAATTTATCCCTTATGTCCAATCTAAATCTACCCTCTTTCAGTTTAAATATGTGAGAGAAACTCTGAAGATAAAAAAATCCATATGTGAAAGTTAGCATGTCTTCCCTTTAAAGCACTGGAATTTTTTTAACTTTCTGGATGATAAGGCTTTTTTTGTCAGGGGTCAAGTCTGCACCATTAAAACAAATTATTTTTTTTAGTATTTCGTTTTCTCTATATGTGTGAGATAGCAAAGAACTCTTCCAGGAAAAATTAAGAAAATATATTTTTAATCTATTTTACATTGCAGAAAAGAACACATACTTATTTGTTTAAAAAAATTGGTGTTACTGTCTATAATTTATAAAATTATTTAGCATTTAATTCCAATATTCACTGTTTTTATTTGCTTTGGTAAAAAAGCATTGTGATTACAACTGCAGTTCAGTATCTTAAATTTGATTTACGTATGAGAGTTTGATTGGGTATGTTCTGTGTGGTGCTCGTATTATACTCTGAAAGAACTCTGACGGAGGCCATTGTATTATGTTCATTATGCCAGCTTTGTGACTTCAAGAAGAAAAAGCAGGTACCTGAATACAAGCAAGAAAAACAAAGGGTAGGGAAAAGAACAGGCAGAAGAGATAAAGAATGAGTAGGATAAGTGAGTGCTTTACAAATGAAAGCAGATGTATGAAATTACAAGCTGTCGGATCAGCAACGGAAATGAAGATGATAAAGTGGTTCCTTACACAGATTATAATTACTCATTTTGCCCAGTCCTGCATCTTTTCCCCATAATCCTCTTGTTGAGGGAGGTAAGGTGAAGGAGGATATGAGGCTTATTCACATGAAAGAAAAAAAGTAAACCATTTAAATTTCTCTGTCTGTAAAACTGCTTTTTATTTTGCCTTTTATTGATTCAAAATAATTTTATATTTGCAATATCCCAATTAATTAAAGGTATTTCTGTACTACAGCTAAAGTTCTTAGAATAGTAAAGTTTGTTAGAAATTTATTTACAATTACTATTGTTGGAGGCTGTCTTTATGTTGCAGAGTAGAGGCATCATTAACAGGCATTGCTTTGACAGCTGTGGCAGATGGATTGCCTGGATTTAGATGGTGCAAAAGAAATGAAGTAGTTTACATAGACCTGCTTGAAAAGATGTCTTTAATAATTGCACTCATAATTAGATTGATTTGGGAAGGAAAGAAAAAAAACAGACAATGACAACAAGCAAAAAGCCATAGAGTTTGCTTACATAGATTCAGATAAAATCAAACAGATTAGAAAAAATTATAAAAGTTAGCAAAGCATGCTGAAAATTTTCTGAATAAGTGAAAAAATGCAAGTTAATGTTGTACTATATTTTTTAGTGTTTATGAAATTAAAATCTAGTCTTTTCCCTTTTTCCTGAATAGTTCATAAAATTTGTGATTTAAAAGAAAACAAGGAGTTGTTGAATAATTTTACATATGCATAGGTATCTGAGTGTGTCTATGTATTTAAACATGTATTTAAGAACTACACAAAAGAAATTTCAGCAAAAACTCATCAGAGTGGGGCAAACTTACCATAAAGCCATAAATGCAAATTACCACAAAATCATTTAGATGTCTGAAAATGTCCATTTTGATGTCCATTTTGCAATTCAGGACTAGTTCTTCAGGCTCTGCTGATGGCATTGCCCTGAGCTCCACTGACTGGGGCAGGCTTTAGGGGCACAGCTACAGAGGTCTGAACTGAGGCATCTGAATCTGGAGCTGGCATAAATGTCTATGACATAAAGTCTTAGTTTTAGAACTCTTCTTAATTATACCAAGTGTAGTCACTAGGTTTGATTATGTATATCTCCTTTTACTCTGAGTACTGCTTCTGTGTTCTGAGAGACCATGTGGGAAAAGACAGCCAAATCTGAACTGTAATGAATTTACTGGGAAAAGTGCTGTTTTGAAGTATCAAAGTAAGACATTAATATATTTTCTCTCTCTTTTTCTCTCTCTTTTTTTTTTTTTTTTAATTTTCATTTTTATTTTAGTGATTTCAAGTAATTATCAGACCTGTTTGGGACTTCTTATGCATTATCCACCTATTGGAGATGTTCACTCCCTTATCCTAAGAGCACTTTTTCTCCGAGATCCAAAGGTGAGATGTTCACTCTGTTAATACAGGGAATAAATCACTGTAATAAAATATTCTAAATGCTATGAAGTTAATAACAACCTACATTTTGGAAACTAAATGGTAGTTTCAAGTTTCTTCTCATCTGACAAAAGAGCTGAAGGAAAGAGTTGGAAACAGAGTAGAAACAAGTTCCTTTACTCTTTAAAAAGGATACTTAAAAGGACACTTTGCTAAAGTTATCCAGGAGCTCTGGTAACTGCAGATGTGCTCTTTAGAATTACTTTGCTTGGTATTCTGCACAGACATCTTTTAGGATAAAGTATACTTTTCAGGGAAACAGTAATGTTACTATTTAAAACCTAGTAAGCTGTATAGAAAACATCATGCAATTTCATCTGAAAGACTTTTTTCATGGGATTTCTGGGATTAATCACTATTAATCCTTAAAGCACTACCCTTGCCCAATATATAATAGTTATGTGATGGTTTTTCATTAAAAACAACGGTTTTATGTTACAGTCTGTAAAGATTCACATGTGTAAAATGTATAAATACATAAATTTCATGCCACATATTACTAGCATGTAGTTTCTGATGTAATCATCTATGTTAAAAAAAACATAAAACCTCTTCCTGTTTTAGAATGGCATGTATATATGTGTGGGTATGATACATAGGAGACGCTCACTGTATAGTGGATAAAGGGCTTGAGATGAAGCTGTACACAGTAATCTTTGCTTACTCAGATCTCTGGCAGATAGCAGAATTCGTGCTGCTGGTTTTGAACTGTCTTTGTACATGTCCCATTAGTAGGTTGCCAGTGTAAAGTCTGATTTCCCTCATCTTCTTGATGCACAACATCTTTGAAAGCAAAAAATTCATCACTTCTGCACTCTGACTGCCTTTTGCAAAATTGCATTCAGTGCCAGTGTTTACACTTTTATGGATTAAGAAAAAAATTGTCTCTTTGTTTTTCTATATCAGTTTTTTGCAGAAATCTGCATCCTTATAGCTGTTTTTTTCATTCCTCTCAGGCATAAAGATTTCTTTCATGATGAGAAGTAAAGTGTATCATCTTTTCAGTGTGTAAGAAAGTTTCTAACGTTAGATCTCAGGAATCTTTCTTAAGATTTTGGCAGCAGTCTGTGAAATCAAACTGCCCGGCATTTATTTATGTACTTTCATAGCAAAACAAGATAGAAATATTTTTTAGAAGAAGGATACAAAGGGAGGAAAATTCAGTTGCCCATCTGAATTTAATATGTAATCTGTCATTTATTGAAGGGATATGTTAAACAATAAAGTGATTACTAATTATTCAGCTGTCCTCTGAAACATGCAAGGCAGCATACAAGAAATCCTATCAGCTGAAGGAGGCAAAAATTAACTACCAACTTCCCACAAAGAGGCTTAATCACTGTTCCACTCCTTATGCTCTTGTCTCCAACAGAATGAAGTTGTCAGGCTCATAAGGCCTTGGTGTCCTATTAATTAACATTCTCAGGTGGGCCTTGAACACCTTTCAGATAAATACTGGGTGTAGTTCTACCTTGTCTTTCATGTAGTTCTCCCTTTGCTCAGGTGAATTAGTACTTGAAACTCTTTGATGCAAAGAGTGGTAGTTGCTTTGTCAATTTAAATATGATAGAATGCAATGGTTTCTCATTTCTGAGCTGTACTTTTCTGCTTGGAAAATACTCTGAAGTCTGAGAAGTTCTGATTTACAGAGAATGAAGAGCCTAAGGGACTTGCAGCCACCTCTAATTTTACACTGGGTCTTTGTGTCAAGGCTGCATAAACAGATCAGGACTTCTTCCAGTAAGGAAATAAAACTATTCTAAAGGATCACTTTAAAACTAAAAAATAACTTCTGGTCTGAGAAATAAGTGTATTTTCAAGGCTATGACTTGAGTACCTGTTTCTTACCCTTTCCTATGTGTGACTTTAAGTTTCACTTAGGTGTCTGTAAGCATATGTTTGTTCAGTCTCTTTTTTCCATATATCTGAAATAGAAGTCTTGGTGTTCTCTAAGACCTATGCACAAACATTTCCAAGTCTGTCAACATTTTTCATGAAAAGGAATGAAAGGGAAGACTCAACAAGTCATCATGGGTGCTGTAGGAGTCTAAAGTCAGTGCACAGATTATATATGAAAATAGGTGGGAAAATTATGATACTTTTCTTTTTTTTGCTAGTTTGCATAGAGATAATTCAGTTTGCCCTTATTCCCGGTGCAGATAAAAGGGGATTGGAAGAAATGACAAAGAGATTTTAGTCTGTAGTGTAACTTGTAAGTGGTGATTAACAAATTCAGTGCTTAATTATTTTTCTTCCTTCTTTGATGTTTTCCTGTGCATTTCTCCATCACAAGCTTCTGGTTTCTAATAGGAAATTACATTTGGTTCAGTGCAATTTTATTTTTCCTTATCCAGGGCCAAGTTTTTCTGTGTGGCATTTCTTCCAAGATTTCATTTGGGTTTCAGTATGTGAAATCAGGGAACTCTTTTCTGGAAGACTGTTGCATCCAGTGGCTTATTTCATTATTGTTTGAACATACAAAGAATGTTTAGTGTTCCAAATATCTGAGAGGCTTCCTCTCTGCTCCTTGAGCTTCTTGTCAGCTGGACAAGAAAGGCAGTTCAGAAGTCATGGCCAGTTGCAAACAGGAATGTAGCAGGTTTGGTAAAATATATGTTGTCTTCCACATTATTTTTGCAGCTAGGAAAATAGCAAGTCATCTTAGAGAGGGGAGGTTTTGGGGTATTTGGGCTAAGAAAGGTTGGAGGTAGGTGGATAAAACAAATGTTCTTGAGCAACAGTCTTGTCATGAATTGTTATCAGATGCAGCTTTTCCATCTGTAACTTCAGTTCTGGAGATAACCTGGGTTTGTATATCTAAAAGCATCTATTATTTTTTCTCTTTCCTTGCTCTGGCATAACAGGTATTTCCTTCTTTTTGTCATGTAGTCTCTCAGGAGAGCTAAACTTAGGCTTGATGAACCTGTCGCATTTTGTTTGCGTCCTTTCACTGCAGTCATCACCAGAAGAGCAACCTAAATGTCAGAAGAAAGCTATACTTAAAAGATGGGGGGCATTTTTTTCTTAAAGATAGACAAGTACAATATCCTCACCTTTTGTGAAATCAAACCTTTCCAGAAGCCTTAGCATTATCCAGTATTAACAATAAGATGAAAAGGAATTAGTACTTGCCATTAACCTAATGCTTGCTGCAGCTCTCCTGTTCACTTTGTGAACGCCAGTTGGCAGTTGAGATGAGAGAACATTTTAGATGCCACATCTCTGATATTTTTCAGTGACACAGAAGAGAAATCCACACCTCTGTAATAGCTGAAAACAAGTTAATGCACCTGTCTCTGAGCAGGGGGGGGCTAAGAGATACTAATTTTACAGGCATAAGAACAGATCAATGCAGAATAATTGAATTTCAGCCTTTTCTGCATTTGGCTAGCTCCACTTCTTAGAAAAACGTGGAATGAAAAGCTCAAATCAGTGTTGTTGTCTTTGCACAGGGTGATAAAGTTAACCTGCTTAGCAGAGTATTTGTTTCACATTTCTAATCTTTGAACAGATAATTGCCTCAATTATTTATATTAAAGTAACTTCTACGCACTTACAATCCTTCTGAATATAAAAGCAGAGCTTCTTATGGAAGAATGGGCTATTAAAATTGTGTGTATGTGAAATGAAAAAATAAGGGAGGGTTCTTTAATGTATATCCAAAAACATTTACTGAAGGTGTGTGTCTGCATATTTAATACACCACGAGTGGCTCATTTTCTTCAGTTTTTTTCTTATCAAAACCAGTGAGCACTGTTAATTTTCACAGCAAAGGCAGCAATATTAAGAAGAAGAGATATGGAGACAGGGCATTGGAAAAATATAAAGTGATTAAAAAACATAGTTCTAACTAGAGTTGTTCAAATAAAAAAAAAAATTAAAAAACCCAATTAGAAACAAAAGTCATAGAAAATGTGAACATATTGTGTTCCTTAAATAACCAGATGTTCTTTCCTTCCTGAAGGCAGCCAGGGCTAGGAATAAAAGGTTTAAAACTATTGTTTTAAGTTAACTGTGAATTTTGAAAATCTGTTTTCACCCTTTAGCAAATAAAATTCTAATACAGCAACATAAGCAAAGTAATTTTCATCTTTGGGTGTTCTTATTTGTATGTTGTTCTATGTTGAAGTATTAACCTTAGCACAATGACTTATTTGAAAACTAAAACACTACATAGACTATTACTGTTTTACAAAGCATACAGAGAACCTGACAACTATCCTTTGTCTGCAAGCTTACTGTATTTATTCTTAATTTTTCTGTAAAAGAAGTTTGCTTTCAGATATTTTAGCATGGTGAGTTGTCCCATTTATTGAGCAAGCTATTTAGGAGCTTAATTCAGTGGAGACATCTTTTATCATAAGCTATAAATTAAAAAAAAGAGAAAAAAAAATGTGCTTGGCTGATGGAAATTAATTTGTTACTTGTGCTAATAATATTACAGCTACTGCTGCTGCTATTTTCTCAACATTGTATTTTAGCTATTTGCTGACGTTGAAAGTGGCTATATAATAATATTAAATTCTAGCTAAATCCATGGAGAAGCATACATGACATTTCAAAGAAGTCGTATTAGTTCATCCTGACTGAAACTACAGGTACTGCCAGAAAACTTGAGCAAGAAAATATGGTCATGATCACTCATATAAGGAATACTTGGAAAAATCTGCATTCTAGCTTTTAACACTATTCACTATCTGAGCAACGAGTGACAAGGGGAAAACACATTGCTGAAATTTTGAACCAAACCCTTTGTACGTTTATTTTCAGCTGAATTTTCTTCTTAAGTAGCTGCCACCGTCTCATAGTTTTCTCCAAGCTGGTTTCATGTGCCTGAAAGGCTGTTGAGTTTCACTTTCTTCTTCTTCAGATAAATTCTTTTCTATACACTCATTAACTGAGGTGCCGCTGCAGAGCTGCAACTGTCCTTTGAACGCTGCCGTTATGTCAGTATTGTTGTTTTGCCGTTTGTGGCAGGAGAAAAGCGGGTTTGGGGTTGTTTTGTTTGTTTGTTAGCATTGTGTGTGCAATCTGGCATTAATTACCTCTCTTTAATGACCAGATTGCAGCCAATCAGAAGTCGGGATCTGGCGCTGCTCCGGCATTGGGAGCTCATTAATTTGTACCTCCACGCAGAGGTACTGCTGGGGTGCGGGTCCACTGCGTTACGGGGGGACCAGCCAGGGGGAGGGGGGACTCTGAACAAACATTTCTGCTTTTTAGTTTTGATCATGAAGAATGTGACTGGTATTTCAGGGGCAATAATGCATTGCGGGGGAATTAGGTGAATGAAAAGTAACTTACCAGGGAGCTGGGATGGTGGATATCCTAGTGCAATACGAGCTGCCTGTACTTGAAAGTAAGGAGAATTGCCTGACTGAGTAAGGTCACCTGTACTTTAAAGGAGAGTTACCTTTACATGGGATATTATTGATAAAGGAAATGGGGTTTTTTCAGGAAAGCTATCTAAATCTGGGAGAAAAGGGCTTAGGAGAAATAAAAAATAAATGCATTTACTTTTAGTGATTCACAGAGAACTTCTGTTTGCCATAATTTCTGAAAGTTTAAGATCTTGCACATTCAGTGCAAGGTAGATAGATTTTTACGGACAAAAACGTGGCACCATTTTTAACCTGACTTCTGCTTTTATAACCACATTCAATTCCTTGTACTGAACTCCAGCATTTTGATGTTCTAACACTCCCATTTGCAAATGCAGTGAAATACCTTACTTTAAATAAATCAATGTTTTTTCTGTAACTGCATGCTAAGATTTGTAATGGTGGCCATGATATTAACTTACTCTTTGTTTATGTTCATGTTCTTAAAATGAGAAACTTATATTTTCCAGTGAAATAGTCTATGCTTTAAGAATTATTGATTTAAATATTCAGTTATTGTGCTTCATTAATAGAATAAGGTATGACAGGCGGCTAAGAGTTTAATGACAAATTACTTGGAATAACCATGTTGCCATAGTACCACATAAAAATAGTAAGTGTACCATGAATTAAAAATCCGCTTCATTTTTGTACATTTGTTTCAACACCTTCTTTGTCAGTGCACCTATGCATTTTAGAATACAAAAAGGCTACATGGTGAATACTTGTGATGCAACAGCTTTGTTATCTCTCTCAAAGTTCATTGCAATCTCTTCATTGGTACATTAACCATTTAATCAACCCACCATAAAACACTCATCCTCAATATATCCTGTATGTCACAAGCAATATTTTCAGGAAGAAGAAACTTGGAAAGTGGTTGATTAGTCATCTAGTCAAGACTTTTCAAATGAGAAACCTTTCAAAGTCTTTCTCATTCTGCAGCACCATATGCAAGACAGTAGTCATCACTCAAGGGAGAAAGTTGATCTCTGGGATTGCCAATGGCAACGCAGTTCCCAAGTGTTGCTGTCTCCTTAGTGTGACACACACGGGCCAGTTGTGTGGGTAAGAACTCACAAAAACTGTATCCATGTAAACTAAACATCCATTACATTTAAATTAATAGGAATACAGTGGGAAATAACATGAAATAAAGCACAGCTTCCAGAACAGTGACACCTCTCCTGGTTAAAGCTGTGCCACAGGTAAGATGGTGCAGAAGCAAAGGACTTGTCCCAGTTCCCTGTGGGGCCAAGCACAATGGTGCTGCAGTCCCCTGCTGGCAGTGAGGGCACAGCTCAGCCAGGTCTCTTGGTTGTCCTCATTGCCCATCTTGTGTGGCCCAGCAGGAAGGAGAGCCACTGCCCTCCTTAAGGACAGGAAGGAGTGGGTGATGTGGCTGCTGATTTCTGGGAGGGTCAGGAGGTGCAGATCTTTCAGAGGAAATGCCTAAGGTGAGTTAGGAACTACTGTTTCTACTTTTGGCTAATGTTTGACAGCAAGTCTCCAAGACAAGAAGAGCCAGAAAGTTCTCTTTGGAAGACAGAATGTTTAAACTGTTCCCTTCTATTTGAGCAGGTTGACGTCCTCAGTGACAAAGTAAAAGCAATTCTGATTGTGCTTGCTGCTAAAGCAAGAAGCTGAAGCATTTTAAGCTCTTAATTACTTTAGATACCAATAAAACTTATTGCTTGTGAATTTCTTGGGGCTGTTTCTTTCAGTTGATAGGTTTACTTCTGTTTAAAAAGTCATCTAAAGCTACTGACCCTTTCCTAAAAAAGTAAGAATGCTATTTATAAAATTACACTTATGAAATGTGTTTAACAGTGTTAGTGAGGTGGTTATGGTTCTTCTTATGTGCAACCTGACAATTCAATTAATCATTTCTAGTTTGCAGGGTAGTTTATCAAAAGGAAGCACTTAAAGCACTTTGATTCTAACTAATGAAAAGTTCTCCATATCATAATTTATTTAGTAAAATTTGCAAAATACAAATTGTGAGTTATATAAAAATTGATTCATAACTTTTCAATAATATATGAAAGATTAACTACTGAATCATATCTACTCTATTATGATGGAATTTGAGTTCAGACCCTTCTGCTATATTTGTAGATATACTGCTTGTGTACCTACATATTTTCTAGTAAACATTAGTGCATCAATTGTAATGAAGGATATTTGGGTACATTTGTGTTGGGAAGCTCTTCTCTGAAAGAGCAAAGTACTGTCAAGATAGAACTGAGAATAGTATGTTTTATCCTTTGCTGTAACTTTTTATGGAAAATTAGGTTTGGAGATGTTATGTCTCTTGTCCTTTGTCTTTTTAAGGAGCAGTAGGGATCAAAATGGCTCTCTAGGATAATTCCTCATGATGGGAATCCTAAATGAAAGGAGTTGCTTCTCCCACAGTAGCAGGCCCTTAGCTTTTCTCTGTTTCACAAGACTTGGATGTCATATTCCTTTTGCTATGGTGTGTGCATGGGGCTTTGTGAAAGGGCTTTTTTCACTCCCCTGGGGACCTTTTTCAAGTGGTTTACGTAGCACATTACACGCAGAACATGAATTATCCTGTTTCTTCTCCTCGTAGTGGAAATAACAAAAAACACCTCAACATGTTCTTGTTTTTCCCTGATATATGCGATTTGTGTACAAGCATGTATCTGAAGATGTAATGCTGTAAGTGTGGTTACAAGGGGTGTATAAGTATAAGCTTCAGATAACTGCATTACTCACAAAGCCATCAGTGAGTTATGCAGGTTGTCCAAAACGAGTGCCAATAAAACCATAATGTGGTAGCTTTTCTGTACATAAAGATGTCATATTTTAAATCTCATAATTTGGAGCATTCCAGGGTTTAAAGCGAGGCTTGCTGTGTGTTCCCTTCAAAAGCCTGGAGCTTTCCTCCACAATGTTGTAAAACTCCTGTTCCTAACTGTGCGAGGCTGCAAGATGCCAGAGCATAAATCTGTCATGGGGTAGAGCTGAACACTGTCAGATTTATACCTTACTATTTAGTTAATTTACTTCTTAAAACCAAGGGTTCAGCTGAAAAATAGGCAACTAATATAAGAGGCAGATTTAAAAGGTACTTGAGCGATTCTGTTGATGCAAGATGGGGATTTTACGCAGGTTATGAACTTGAACATTGGCAGGACACAGTCTTTTTGTCTGGAATATCAATAAAAGCTGATTTTGTAGGATTTGATCTACCTGTTAAAATACAATGTGCTGTAATACTGTAAATGAAGATTTTTTAAAAAGAGGCTTCCCAGGCAGTTAAGACAAGAAGCCAAAATACACAACTAGAAATTTCTTTCAGTCAAGTCACTGAAGCATTTTTAAATCTCACTTGTCATTTTTTTTCAGTTCTTCATCTCTTGTCATAGAATGCCCATGTGAGAGAAAGCATGTGTGTATGAAGTTAAAAACAGACCATAACGCACAGTATTTAAAATATCTTCCTGGTGTCTGAAATTTCTAGTTGCCAGGGGGATGGAGGGTTGTCACGTAACAAAACTGGAGATAATTTATTTCAGCCTAATCAGAGTTCAGAGGTGTCTTCCATTCTTGACCCAATTAACTGATTTTTCTTTCCTTTTCTGTTTTTTCTGGGAAATTTTGTTGCTTAGAGGGAAAAGAAACCCTCCTTAATTTTCTTTAGAAACAATTAAATATGATAATTCTTCATGCTGTTATTGCATTGTAAATAACAAGGTCCATGATTGAGACCCTTAGCATCTTCTGAAAAATGTAAACAGGAAGCATTATTCCCAGTTTGAGGATTATGGCATTCCTTTGCCAACACCAATATTAGTGCATGGATCTCCTGACTCCTGTGATTAAAGGAAGTTCTTTATTAGTTCTGTGCAGTGTACCCTTCATGTTGTGCTGCTTTCATACACAGTGTTCATAGACTGTCAGTCTGTGTTTTAGATGGTATTTTGCTCCTGGCCTTGAACCACTTTTGGATTGGCAAAAGTACCTTATATTATCTAAGGTCCCACTGGGTTTTTTCATTCTAATAACTCAGTGATTTGTAGGTGGATAAAATACCTTTTGTGCTCCAGCAGGTTGCTTGCTGCAGAAGGTATAATAAGGGAAGAGGAGAATTAGCAGGTGAAAAGAAAGGTTTGTTTGTTTTGGGAATGGTTTTTTGCTTTGGGTGCTTTGGAGTTTGGAGTGGGTTGGTGGTTTAGTATCCAAAATACTGTGATATGTTTCTGTAATGCTAAGCCTTTGCTTAGACTATATAAGTGTGTTCATGTGGGGTGGAGACAGCTGCTTAAATATCTGACAAAAGAATAAAAAGAGGAAAGGTAAAATTCTCTCTCAAGTTATTAGGTAATAATTAGTAAATACTTAATATTAATTATTAGTGCCTAATAGAAAACTGCTGCTGAACTTAACAAACTGTATTCCTTATCCACACCTCAGCTGCTATATTTCAGCTCTAGTCAAAATTTTTGTCATGTTTATGTCATCTTTAATGAAGAAAGTAGCATAGATGATCTAGCAGGAAAAGGTCAACTTTTCCTGACCTCCCAGTTGTATTTGAATTTAGGGTCACGTGATCCTCCAACTTTCATGAGAAATAACTGAAAGGGAAAAAAAATAGAATTTTAATGCAAAAATGTCTTAGGCAGTACAAGAATTATGAAGAAATCCAATATTGCCATGTCAGCTGACAAGGGGAAAATGGAGAAAATTGTCTGCTTAAAAATAATTGTTTAAATAAGTAAAACAACATTCCATCATGATCCTTCTCTTCTTTTTACATATGTTTGGTTCAGTCTGGGTTCTGATTTAGGCTTAAAAATTAGTAGTTTAGGGGAAAAAAACAATAAATGCTTGGCAGCATTTGGATAATATCTCAGAAAGAATTAGTTTTAAAACATTCCATTTGACACTGATGAGGTGATTATTTTGGTCAGCCTATTGCACCTGGATGTAGAATTCACTGCTGCTATTTTGTTTGGTTTTTCTCTGTTGCATTGAGGTTATCTAGTTTCAGATACAATCTATTAAGTGGAGTATCTTTTTTAGTAGCTGAGGTTTTCCCACCTGTCTACCCTAAAACACCTGCAACATATGTTTGTGTAACCCTGCAATGCTTTGTGGTTTGGGCCTTGAGAAATTCCCCCAGAGCTTTTTGCTTATAAACAGCTGAGCAATTCATTTCTCTAATGACAAGTGCTTTTCCCTTGGCATTGAGGCAATAGCATGTTTGCTAAAATACGTCTCATTTTTCGTTAGATATATTGAAAATCTTTTTTCATTCTTGTCTCTTATCCTGAACCTTCAGATTTTGTGCAAAAATTGTACTTGATTTTTTCCCCCTTGTTAATAGAACTAAAAAGGGAGAAAAGAAAATAGCTCAACCAAGAAGGGTGCTATCGAGATTCCTACACTTGCACCTGCATGTGAACTTTTAAGCATGCTGTGTATTCAGAGGGTGAGATAGCAGGTATGTTGTGGAACAGCCTGTGGCCGCGGTCACACACGAACATGCCTTGCTGTATCCTGTCTATTCCGTGGGTAACACGGTGCCAGGGAGGAAAGGGGGTTTCCTTGGGAATTGGAGCAGGATCCTGAGCTGGTGGGAGTTGCTTTTCAGCAGTTAGTGCAGGTTTAGGTTCAGTGTGATTCTGACCACAGCGTCAGTCCCTCACCTAGGAAAAGTGCAGCTGTGGGTGTAAGCTGTGGGATAAAGGCAAATAGAAGGTCCCCAAGAACATCCTGGCAGCCGTGGGAATTGGAGTTAGTCAGTCTCAGGGTGGTGGGGAATAGACAGGGAGAGATCTTCAGCAGGCAAATGAGCTGGGGACCAGGGGATCTTTTAGGTGAGGAAAGGCTCAGAGGCAGGAGTGCCTCAGACATACCTCAAACATTTTCAGGCTTTTTTTTCCCTTTGGACTGTGGCTAATAGATTTTGAAGAGACAAAGTCCAAAATCACATCAATTTCTATGTGTTTCTATATGTGGATTTCATACATTGTCCTTTTAAATGCATAAATTGGGCATTTTCTATGAGTTGAAACTCATAGAAATGTTCACTCTAAACAGACATTAAGATTAGAAGAATTATAAATTCAGCACACTACTCCTACAGAAAGGGGAGAGGTTCTAGTATTGTCATAGACAGCTTTTATCTGATTTCTACTCTGTGTTTCCTTACTAGGGGAAAATCATTTATGTGTTAATCTGTATAATGCCCTCAGCCTTTACACAATTTCTTGGTGGGATTCAACAAACTATAAATTTGAAGGATTGATTTCACTGTCATTTTAACATTGTCCTTTTAAGAAAAAAAATTATTTTATCTGAGTTAGTAACAGAATAATGTACATAAATTGAAAAAGAAAAGGAATAACTTTACTTATTTAAGTAGTGAAAAATACAGATTGCATCATTCTAAATTGCACTGTGCAGAAAAAAACTGGTTGTGAATATTTTAAGCAACAGAGGGGTTTTATTTGTAAATAAATTTAGTCCTTAGTTCTAATACATAGGTTGTAATTTAGGGGACAGCTCAAATTGAATGCTTAGAAAGAGGAATTACTTTAAAATTCTTAAGGAACAAGCATCCTAATTGTGTAGGTTTTCTGTTTTGCTTTTTACATGTAACTTACCAAAATGGTTAAAAAGAATACAAAACCTAAAGGACAACCACAGTGACATAAAGATCACAGTCTTCAAGAAAACTTATTTTTTGCTGTATGAATTTCGATTTTCAGGAGTATTTAAATTTTCTGTGGTGATACTTCATAGATACTTGTCTGCTAACATATATATCAGGTAAAGATTTTTAAAATACTGAAAATTTTTTAGAGGATATCTCGGTGATGCTGCAAAAGAAGTTGCAGTAGTAACCCTTGACATTTACTATATTGCATTTCTAATGTTTTATCAGAGAGCTTTTTTTTCCACTGCATGTAATAGTACTTTAAACTGCTTCTTCCTTTGATACCTTTAAACCTCACAGGAATTTAAATAGACCCCTGTGAAAGTAATGCTTGAGCCTCATTCATATGTTCGAGTCAATGTTATTCCTATTAATGGCTTTAAGTGCTTAGATAGTAGATCAGTTTTTTATGTCTTCAATTGCTTGTCATTTCTGCATAAATATGTTTCAAGATACTGTTCCAAATTATCTTTTTCTCTTGTTCTGGTTTTGAGTTTTTATTTAATTCAGAAGCAATGTTTAATAATCTATTTTATTATTTATTGGGTGGTAAAAAAGAAATTTCAATGTCTTTGCTACCTATTAATATATACTGAGTTATTTGAAGCAAATTGCAAATATGGCTAGCACCTGGAAGCTTGTGCTTTTCAATGAGCTGTCTTATGGCTTAGAAGTGCCCATTATTTTAGCCATCTCTTGCTCTTCAACCTTACCCTTCACAACATGTAAAGAAAGAAGTTACTTAATTCATAGGAGAAAAGTTGCACTGTTTGATTACTCACACAGAAGTCACAGAACCATCAGTTACCCTCATCACGTCAGTGTGGATTTGATTATCATAGAAATGTATTGAATTACCAAACTAGAGCAATAGTAACTAAAGCTGATTCATTGTTATTGCTGTCAGTTGATGAGGACTGACTTTCAAGCTCTGTGAATAGGTAGAGTTATTCATACATTGTTTTTATAACAGGAGATGAAAAATGTAGAACAGCCATTACAGTGTGGGTGATAGGATAGATGAGAATTTTTTTAATGCTTGTCTAATAGCTTTTATTTGCTTCATTTTTTAATGAACATTACAAACATATATGTGTAAAATGTTTATTGTGGTTCCAAAGAAAGAAAATGAGACATTTCATACAAGATTAAATCTAACTGCAGGGAACAGTCTGTAAATTTCCACCCTTAAATATGCTTCCAGAAATCATCCTGGCCTTTGGTGTCTACCAATTCTATAAATTTTCTTCCCTCCTTTAATGCTCATGCAATGTTTTGGTCTTTAAAATTCAAGTCCTGTATCCTTCTCCAGAAACAAGATTTTCAAGGAAGGAGGGCTATCTGTAAGTGTGTGAAAAATGACAGGATAAGACTGTAGATACTCCAGTCTGTAATGAAGGCTGGAGAGCAATTATGCCACATGTGAAACTCAAACACCTGAAGACTGACTCTGTCAAAAATATAATGTACTCTCACTTGTGAACAATGGTTTTGGAAAGGTCAGTGCATGGTTCACTAAAACTGTATTAACTACTAGCAAGATTTAAGAAGGCAGATCAGAATATAAGGCAACAGCCAATAAATGATTAAACCTTTGTAGCAAATACTTAGAAACTATTTAGATCTCTTTTATACAATATATCTGATCATTATACAGAAATTTACCATTTTATTTTATCTTGCACATACTTTGTTTTATCTTGCACTAGAAATTATTTTAGCCATTTCTCATTTATATATATTATTTTTAAAGGGCTTCTCTGTACTACTCTGTTATTTCGTTTCCATCTGCATGCATATTTTTTTACTTAAAAATATTTTTTTGCCCCTCCAAATAGTGTCCTTCAGGATGCATGCATTCAATCAAGATACTTTATGCATATACTGCAGACTATGCTTAATGTTCAATGGATTCTTAGATTCCAAAAGGATGATTTCAGAACTACTGAAGGCAGCATGATTCCATGAAAGAGTTTCATTGTGTCAGAAGTGGAGAATAACAAGTGGATTCTGGTTTCAATATTAATTATATACACTTTATTATAGGACAACATTTCTTTATTCATGGCCTTGGTTTTGAGTAGAGTGAAATTGGAGAGCAAAAATAAGCTCCGTGTGCCATCTAGTGGGATTGTTCAGGTAGTCTCACTAAAATTTATTCTTTGCTTAACAGAGATACTGCTGGTGATGTATTCAGTTCAAAATATTTGCTATAGTTTCTCTGTACTCTTACCATTTTCTTTTAAAAGAGTAGCACTTTAGCTTGGAGGTGGTCAAATTCTATACCTGACTTGCAGAAAGAAATCAAATCAGTATCTCTTCTTGTCCAATAATTATTGATTTAATTAGGAATGTTACCACTACAGCAAACAGCCTCATCACCATGTGGAAGAGTACTGATTTCTGTGAGCATGGAATGGACTTACAGGTAGAATTTGGTATTATGTACAGTATTTTAAGTCTTCACCTTAATGTAAATGACATTACTGCCTAGAAAAACCAAGATCCCAGGAAAAGAAATTGCTCTGTGAGTTTCTAATCCTCTTTGATGAACGTATTTCATGTCTCTGCTTAAAATCGCCCAGAAAATTACAATGAAGTATTTTTTTTTATTTTTTAGAGAAATCCAAGACCAGTGACTCACCAGTTCCAACAAAATTTAGATTATTACAAAGCACGTGGAGCAGACTTGATGAACAAAACCCGGTAAGTTATTTCTAAATATATGTTCACCAAACTAAGACTTACATAAACAAAATGTTTCAGAAGTCACGTTTATCCTAAACAGGAATTACATAAGCAGTGTTAGAAGCACATCTGTTTATTTCATGACTTTTTCTTTCAAATCTGTCCCTTGACTATTATTACATGAAAAACTTGAAGTTTTTACACACAGTGTTGCAGTCACTGCCTGGCATCGTTTTAAGGGAGGCTGAAGACACTTTTACACAGTGACATGTATCCTAAAAATGGGGTAAAACATTGCCAGTGAGAGTTCTGTAGCTAATTCTGATAATGCACCTGATTGCAGTCTGGATTATCCATGTACCAGAAGCCAAGTTAAGCTGAATTCATATAAACCCAGTTTGAAGTAATTTTTTCCAAAATTTTTCCTCCCATTTTTTAGAAGTGGTTTGTTTCAATACTGCCAAAATTCCTCATCACGGCCATATTGTCTGGGTGTCCCCAGGGTGGGTGCCAGTGGCTGCACGTCAGTGCAGCACAAGGTGCAGTGCTTCAGCTGACACACTCACGGGCAGTTTCTTGGGTTGCTCATTTGTGGGGACTTGCTGGCTTTTGGACTTTTGCATCTCTGTCACTGTCCGTTGAAGTCAGCTACATTAAAAGCCANCTGAACAACAAAACCTCTCATGGCTCCGCAGAGATGCCAAATTCAGAAAGTCTCTCCCGTGGCTGTAGCTCGGCTCGGTTGCTGTCGGTCCCTCAGGGCTGGGAAAGGCCGGGCCCAGGCCAGGCCCGGTGGGACACAGGTGGGAGCTCCTGGGGCCCTTTGGGTGTTTAGTCCAGAGCAGGTACTACACTTTCAAGAAAAAGGAAAAAACCACGGTCTGGAGAACTTCTCTGCATCAGCCAGAAAAAAACTAACAGAAAGCAAAGGAGAGCTCTCTCCTGCTGTCCACACTGCAGACAACACAGGCTGTGTGCGAAGGAAAGCTGAAAACTCTGATCTTTATGTTTAGAAAACAACCACCTCAGACATTCCACTGCTTCTCCTTCACTCCAGTTTTCAAAGGTACAACCCTTATTTCTGAGCTAAACAGTCGAACGGGGATACAATTCAGCATCAACCCAGGACAGGGACAAAGAAGGAAAAATTAAAGCTAAGTAGAGTGACTGCAAAACCATCTTTTTCTTTATAAATCAGGCTTTAAAGTTGAGGACAGGTGTCAAAAATTACCGCGTTCTATTGCATTTTCTTAATGTTTTTACTTATTCTTTTGAAAAATTATCTCAAGTGTTGCCTAAACTGGAAAAATAAGTTGTTTGAAGTTTCAAAAAGAAAAATTTCAAAGATTTTGAAAAAACAAGTAAATCATAAAGGCCAAACAAGAATGACACCTGGAAAGATACAATTCAAGAAAAAAAAAATCATTAAATCTATGTAGGAATATAAATTAATTGCACACGTATACTCAGAATACACACTGAAGGAGATGGGAAGTTGTTTAGAATAATTCACATAGAAGAAAATCTGGGATCAAATCTGGGATAAACACTTGTAGTAAGTCAAAGGTGTTAAAGGACTGGACTAGGAAGAGAAATGCAAGGTATAACATTAGGAAATGTTTTTGCAGTGAGCAGAGATGGATTAAATCAACTACCAGGTCTATTTCATCTTTAATTCCACAGGCTCAGTGATATGCTTAAAATATCTTGACAAATCTGTAATATATATTGCTTATTTTATCACATATAAAACTTTTTAGTGAGGCATATTCATATATTTGTCTCTCATCTCTTGTAATGATTACTTACTGAAAAGAGAAATGCCTTTGAATAAGGCCTGCTTAAAACAAAACATTTCCATCTTAGCAGAAAACTGCAGAGATTGAATCATCTTCCTACTGCTAGTTTAAAAATATACCATTCATAGTCAAGGTCAATGATGCCTATTGTGATGAAACAAAATTGTTTGCTTCATGGATGGAATTCATGTCTCTTTGATACTCATATTTTTAAACTGATGCTTTACTTTTAAATGCATCTGCTGATAACTCTACAACATAAATCAATCAGTATTTTTCTTGTAATTGTTGTGCATGTCTGGTACATTTAGATGGCTAAAATGTAGACTGATCCATGTTTAATAGCTGTAATCATCCTTTGCATTAATACATCAGACATTTAAATGGTAAGAAATAGACACATTGTTCTTATTTTACTGAACTTGAGCTCACATTTAATGTAAGTCCTCCAGAGATGTAACACCTCACTATTGTTCATTTTCTGAAGCTGTCGTTCAGGGAAATTGAACAAATTTTACTCCACAATACATTTTTTAAAACCACCTTTTGAAAAGGTATTTAGATAGCATCATTATTTATTTTTCATTAATTCATGTGTTCTGAGCTGATCGTTAGCAGTGTCAGTGTTAGCACAGCCAAATCACACCACAAGTTATTAGGAGCTGTGATAATTATCCTTTCTAGTTGTCACGTAGTTCTAAAACATTCTTGCATTTTACTATTGGAAGCATTTCTAAAAATAATGTTTCCAACATAAAGAATTAGCAGTTGTTTGTCTATTGTTCCTGTAAAATGAAGTTTTTCTCAAAAAGCCTCTTTCCAACCATCTGAAAAATGCAAATAAACTAATTTGTCCTGGTGTACGTATATGTCAAAACAGCAAATCAAAAAGTGTAGAAGAAAAGCTGACACCTTTTTATTAAGCAAAATATAGCTGAAATATACACAAGCCTCTGTATAAGCTTTGTTTCCTGCATCTGTGTACTTTTACAATTCCGATGATACATTAAGCTCAAAGTGTCCGGTGGCTTTGTTGCTCAGGTGACCTGTCAGTGTAAATCACTTACTTTCAGTAAATATGATTTTTTTTTGTGCAAAGTCAGGGGGTTTTTAGTGATTGTCAAGGTTCTAGACTTAGAGGCAACATAAACCTAGGACTCAATGTGCAAGCCATTATCTTCCTTCTAAGGTAGTGTTTCAGGTGAGTTAGTGATATGTACCACCCCAAACTCCACTTTTAGTGATTGTTTTCAGTAAACAGAGGGAAAAAATATGCTAATTTGGGTTCTGAATCTCAGCCAAGTTACTACTGGTATGACCTCAAAATCAGCAATGTAATGAGATTTATTGTGACTGTTGATAACTGAGATCCCATTCAGCTTGACTTCATCTTTTAGCAGGTTCCTATAAAAAGAAATGAGAAAACTCTGCCTACTACAGGCAGATTATTAAAAAGAAGCAATCCATTGAGTGTTGATTCACATACCCAACTCCTTTTCTTGTCTGGCATAATCTACTAGAGCAGCAACTTCAGTTTGAAATGCTGATATTTGTGCTCCTCTGTCTTCCACAAAAATAACCAAATATTTCAAAGGTCCCAAGGAAAGAGTGATTATCGAATCTCCCTGGCTGTTTTCTGTGAGCCTTCATATATCAATCCACTATCCATCCCTCACTCAGAACTGGTTAATCTGGGGAGTCCAGGTTCTGCAGGGTCTGAGGGGACCAAAGTGTTGGATTCCTGAGGGGACTGCCCTTAGGGGTGACTGCCCTTCGGTGGGAGTCTGCTGGCCTCGTTCCAGGTGAAGGAAGACAATCCAAGTCTTAAGGGGTTGGTCTGGACAGGTTACCCCTTAGTGGCTAAAGTTGTTAAACAGCTTGGACTTAAGATATTTCTCAGGTGGAATCTCAACTTCAGTTTCTTGAAGTGCTTTTCACAGTGCTGTTGTTGCTTTCCTCACCTTTTCAGGGGGTTCTCCTCCAATTAATTTCATTTCCAGAGGGAGTGAGACAGTTCATTGCACAGCCTGTGCAATGGTGGGTGAATGTTCATGCCCTTGCAAGAGGCTGTTAAAGATGTACTGCCCTCCCTTCCAAGCCTGTGCCAGCTGAGCAGTGGTTAAAGGTGCAGTATTGGCATTCAGTTGCCTGAAATAAACTGGAAGCCACAACTCTGTTGGCTCCTGCACCACCAATTAGAAGGGGACTGTGAAACCAACCTGTCAATGCCTAATCACACGGGTGCTTATATTCTGGCCCTTGGGTTTGCACTGTTGGGTGTTGCAGCTGTTAGTGGAACCAAATCTGCTATAACTCCAGAAATTCCATTTTGTGCTGCAGCAAAGATCCAGCACTCTGATACACCAGCAATCCTTTAATCACTCAGTGCAGGCACCGCGTGGAGCGAGTGCACTGCTGTCTCTGGATTTCTTTTAGGGTCAGGTCAGCAGACTTCTGCTTTTCACCCAGGAGCCACCAAACATCCAAAAACTCTCCTCCTCCCCTTCAGTTTGGGGGTGCAAACCTGGCCTCAGCAAAGCTTCTGCAGCTTTTGCACGTCATTGATTGTTTGAGTCACTAACCATTAATGCTTCAGTCTCTCACAACTATTCAGTTTGCTTTTGAAGCTGTTTGGACCTCCTGCAACAGTATTTTTTAGTTCTGCAGATGCTTTCCATGTAGTGACTTTGTCAGTCATTCTCTGGTGACTGGAAGGACTTTTTGTAACACCAGCAGCAATCAATAAAATCAGGAGACACAGAAACATCCTGTAATTATTACTCAGCAATCATTCTTTTCCAGCTTCCATAAATTGGGAAGCAGCACTTGGTCCCAGTCTCTGCACTGCTGTTCCTCCTAAAAAATTCTAGATCCCCTCTTTCTTCATCACCAATATATGGCAGAAGCACCCCATACAGCTTGGGGCTGTATCTTATGAGTGTGCAGGCTCTCATACTTGCTTCTGATAGCTCTCCTTTTCTGTCTGTTCTGAGCATCTATTCTGATTCTAAACTCAGCTGTCACTATTTTCTGGATATGCTCTGTATATGTGTGCATGTTTATATTGTGTATTCTGAAAAAAAACAGTCTCTGGAGACAAAGAAGTTAGAGGAAGACCAAAATCCTAATTACTCTTTCAGGTGTCTGCAGAAGTTACAAATTACCTGTATTAATTCATTTGTAGTTTATTTTTAGTTCAACTTCCCCAAAACATTGTAAAGCTATTTTTCCCCAGTACAATGATTGTGTTGGTTTTAATTACATTTCTTCATGTTTTTAAAGGACAGCTATTTATATCATGGAAGTACAGACCAGTAAAATAAAACCTCAGGAGTGAAAAGGTCTTTGTGGTTGTGATATATTTCTGTGAAGGGTATCTCAAGCATTAATTATATAAGATAGGGAATTATTGCATGAACAAATAGGAATGGCTTTGATAATTTGTGTGAACACGTCCACTGGGAATTAGAAAGTTCTTTGCCTCTTTATTTTAGACAAATTAAATGGTTCGACAATTTCCTCAGTCTTAATGTTGCATATAACTGAATTAAATAGCCACTGTAGTTAAAAATACAAAGTAACAATTACGAGGATTGTGATTCAGTATATGTGTTATACCCTGAAGGAATTCTTCAGCAAAATCACTTTAGAAATCAGGATTCCTGTTAAAAAGTGCTTGGCCTGAAATGATTGGGCTGGGCAGAAGGTGAGCTCAGAGCAAGAGACATCTAGCTCTGCCAGCCTAAAAGGACAGTCTAGTGTTAGCTTTGCTTGCTGAAAGAAATGTTTGGGGTTGAGTCATTTTAAACATTGGAGAGAATTTAATCAAGCAGAAACAAATATTAAAGCAGTCTTTGAACAAGTGCAAAAAATTCAATTTTATAAAGTTCTCCGTTCTGTAGTCTGGATTGCTGTTTGTCACTCTTTTTTTTCTTTTTTTTTAATTAAGGAAGGCAAATTAAGAAAATTGCTACAAACTCACTTTGTTTGGGGTTAGTCTTTATTTTTCAGGGGTAAGAACCAAAAAAATTTATCCACTTCTGGTTGGGAAAAATTCATACTACACCCAGTCCCTGTGGTCTCTGTGTGTGTTCCAGTGCAACTGTAGTAAAACACCTTCTTTGTAATGTTCAAATCTTGGATTTTTATCTCCAAGTTTTGAAAAACAATGCATGTATGGCTGAGCCTGTCCAAACCATTGGCAATGATGCAGTGATTTCTCCTCTTCTTTTCTCAGTGCCAGTGCTAAAGCAGCGCCTCTGAACATTAACAAAGTCTCCAACAGCTTACTGAATTTCGGCCGAAAGCTCATTGCTCCGGCCATGGCTTCAGGTGGGGCAGTGGGCACTCCTGCCGGCGGGAGCTGCTTCCCTCCCACTTCAATGCCAAGCAGGAGCACAGTGGAAGCCCCTCAGCACCAGCAGCACCAACACCAGCAGCAGCAGCAGCACCACCAGTCACAGCAGCAGAGGATGATGAAGTCTGAAAGCATGCCAGTTCAGCTGGGCAAAGGTAAAGGGGAAACGTGTGGCAATGCCGGGGCTGAGGGAAGCTTTGTCCCACATCATCAGGGATGAAAAGAGGTCTTTCTTCGATTCATTTTTATATCAGCATGTATTTGGAGCATGTATCATATTTGGAGGAAACCCCAAAAAAGTATTTTGTTAGGCAGGATGCCTATGCCAAGTACAACAGCACGTTTGTGCTCCAATACAGAATTCAGTGTTATCTCAAGAATGTACAAGTACTGTAAGAAGTTTAGAACTTTTAAAAATACATTAATCAGAAACTGCATCAGACAGACCAACAAATTTAATCATTGCCATAAACACAAGCCAGTTAATTTTTCAGACTTTTATATGCAGCCTTTTTTTAACTGGAAAACTAATTTCATACATGTTTTTTCAGGTTATTGATAAAAAATCCCATGCATAACAGTATTAGCTAAACATATAATAATAAGTGAAGGAATTTAGTAATTCTTAACAAACAAATTCTTATTCCCTTTAGAATGTGTGGGGCTTATTTAAGAAGTTATTTGAAGCATAATATGAATTTGTTCTTTAATAATTTGTGATGGCACTCTGCACTTTATTTAGTAAACAGTGCGTCTTTTTCTTAAGCCTTTCTTTTTATATTTCTTGAGGACAGCTTATTCAAACAACAAATTCAAGCTCAGCTTTGATAGTTGTTTGCTATTCTCTGCCACACTCAAGGTAGGTCGCTGCTTTCCATCTTCAGCCAGCCCTTGGCAGTATGTGCTTTTCAAGGAGTATGCAGAGCAAAACAGTATCTGCTGCTTTTAGCAACTCATCCAGTGTCATGGTTATGAGCTTGAGGGCTGGTGCTGGTTGCCCTGAACATTTGCAGAGGGTTGCATTTTTTTTTATTTTTTTTCACCAGATTTGAAAGTGTGAAGGAAAGGAAATAACACTTCATTAGCTGAAGTTGGTGTTCTTTCTCTTTCCTGTGGCACCCATATGGTCCAAAGGCCCTTTCATGATGCATGGCATCCCCAGCAAATGCTGAGGGAGCAGAACTGAAAGGTACAGCTGTTCTTTTGGAGCAGACACATACAGGCATTTCTGTAGGGGCTACTGCAGCTGCTTGGCAAAATCCAGATACGCAGCTTCTCTCAGTTACAGAAGAATCTCAAAACTTGCTCCAGCAAGGGTTTTACAGTGCAGACGGGAAAATGAACAGCAGTGAAACTTTGATGCAAATCCTGTTCACAACAGTGGAAGTAAAACTAGGTGTAGAACAAAATTATTTACACTGTTTCAGAGTGACTTTTTCTTTGCTTTTTTTAAGAGTTTTCCATTATTCCCTTATCACATTATTCTTTTGTTTCCCTTTTGAGTTTAAAAGTGGTCCTTAGGTGGCTGTTTTCTTTCCCTGCTTATTATAATAAAAGCATACAGTTTGAAGCAATTCCACAGATGGAATTGATTGTACCTTAATCTTGATGTGGCTGCTAAAGGATGGCCTCTTGTATGTACCAATTAACATGCACCATCAGGAAATGCACCTGATACTTTCAATACAGGAATCAGAATACAAATTGTAGTTAATGTTTGGGAATTGTCATGTACAAGCTGTGCACATATTGCTCTATTGATGGGAATATGGAGATTTGGTAAAGTTATGAAGAATTTATGATGTAGGGCACAAAGTATTTTCATGGTAAGAAGAAAAAAACATACTGCACTTTCCTCTTAGTGTATTCTGTCTGTCCATATTTATTACAGCCTTTGCAGAAGTAATTTAAGGGCAAAATAATGTAAATATACTATTTTTAAATAGGTTTAGATGACAGTGAGTTTTGTTTTATATATTAGTGCTATGCTTGTTGTTCCAGACCTGTACAGTTATAAGTATTTTGCCTATGATTGTACAGAAATTTTAAATTATGGCAGCTGTGTTTGCAAATGCCATAATTTATATTTTCAAAGAGATACCAAAAATAACAAAAATAAATACTAAGCGTTTTAGGGGTTCCCCAGTGAATTGTCTCTGAAATAAGTTTAAATGTTCAGCAAAAAAATCCCCATTTGCAATGACACCATGGTGGAGACATGCTCAAAAGCCTTTCAAAGCTTGCTACAGGGACCTTTGTAAACAGCCAATCTCCACCACACCTTAAAAGCCAGAGTAAGTCTTTTCTGTTCTGTGGAGAACAGTAACACCACCTCAAGTAAGAGCAGTACATGAATGCAGTGAATAATGAGGGTTCTCTCCAGAGCTATGAGAAGCTGCCACTACTTCTGTCCCAGGCATTGAGATTTAGGTTTTAAAATATATTCATACTCTCAGAAGCTCTCGTTCCATTCATGTTCGTGCTGAACTTTTTAGCTTCTACACTGGCTTTTTCTAGCCCTGGATTCTGCTGTAGGTTTTGAGTATCTAAAAGCCATTTGGCATGGTTTGGAAATACAAGGCTCCCAAATTACTAACTAGCTGTCACTAATTGTCTCCTGTTCTTGTTCTTCACTGTGTTTTCAGCTCTCCTCAGCCTCCTGGAGCTTGGTTATTTAGCTGAGGTAGGCAGAGACATGGATTTAGGATTTAAATTGGTAGACATTTGCACTTCCAGCTGATGTAATACTCACAGATGTTCAGTTGGACAGTATAACAGGCCAAAATGCTGTAAATCTAACAGGCATCAAGCCATAAAATAAGTCATCTTTTTTTCTCTTACTGTTCTTCTCAGGTTTTAAATTCTCAAGTAGTGCTGATAATTAAATTAATATGCAGAGATCTATAAATTGGAATAGATTAAGTTAATTGGCTGATCTACTTTGTGAAGAAGTCTTTGGTATCAAAATACCTTGCAGGACTGTCAAAATAATCCTGTCCCAGTTTGAACAGCTCCATTTTAACAGTTACCACTCACAAACCAGCTTCCATTCATGCTGCCATACTCTAGATGAGAGATGATTTGGTCACATAATCAGTTGTAATTATTTCTCACTCCAAAGTTTTGGTACTTGCTGAATTTCTGTAAGAAAAGAAATGAATATAATTTAGGTAATGTAAATGGAAAAACAGCAGACTGGAAAAAAAAAACCCAACCATAATTGCAAGCCTGTAATTCCAGATGAGTCTTCAGCATTACAAGTCACAGCTGAACAAAGTATCCAGACACCTAATTGGAAATTCAGTTCCTCCTAATAATATATTAATCCCATTCAGCCTGTCCTCAGCACAGAAGATCGGCTATCATTACTGATTACTTATGCAAGGTAGCCTGCTAACAGAAGAGGGATTAAAACATTCTCTTGATCCTCCACAGTGAAGTAATTCATTTGCACAAAAGTTGAATTCAAATATTGAGTTTATTGGATTTTCATTTGATGTAGTTATTTTGAAAGATAAAAATATTGATAATGAAAAAAAAACCTGAAAAAAAGCACAATCGTTGCCCTGTGTGTTCCAGTGGATCCTTCATCATTCAGAAACTGGATATTCTTTGATTACCAAATGGCAGTATTTTGCCAAGAAAAAAAAGCATTTCTCTTTCTCTTCTTCCCTGATAATGCCAGATACAGTTTTCCTTCTAGGTCATTTCAGGGTGAAATCCAAAAGGCTTTTGATTTACATGCAGCTTTATCACAAGGACACATTAGAGGACCAGTTTAAAGACAAAGTTCTACTGAAACTCTATTTAAAGTTTTCAGGCTATTCTTTGTTTTTATGAGTTGATGCTACGTGTGGCATTTGTTGTAACACAAACAGAATTTCTGCAGTCACCACGTTTGCCTTAAAGAAATGATCTCCCAATTTATAATTATTTGTGAAGTGTCTCTAGAGAATGAGTATGCTTTTCATATGGATAAAGAAATTGCCCCTATTAATAGCAGAACTGAGTACAAATTAAAGGAATAAAAGGCAGATTGACAAATGTGGGTTTTTTTTCCTTTTTTAAAAACATACAAATACACATATTATTAGGCAATTATTACATTTTTTGACAGTAAGGATACAATTTCTGAGCTCCTCAGTATAAGAGAGACATGGAATGAGTCCAGTGGAGGGCTCCAAAGATTAGGGGACTGAAGCACCTCACTTAGGAGGAAAGGCTAAGGGAGCTGGAACTGTTTGGCCTCAAGAAGAGGAGATAGAGAGGGGATAATATCTAAAGAGAGGCATGAAGAGGATGGAGCTGGCCTCTTCTTGGTGGTGCCAAGCAGCAGAACAAGCGACAATGTATGGAAATTGATGCACAAGAAATTCCACCTGAATATGAGGAAGAACTTCCTTACTGTGCGAGTGACCGTGCCTTGGAACAGATTGCCCAGAGATGTCGTGGAGTCCCCTTTCCTGGAGATGCTCAAAAGCCATCAGGACACAATCCTGAGTAATGTGCCCTAGGGGACCCTGCTTGAGCAAGGGGCTTGGGCCGGGTGACCTCCAGTGGTCTTCCAGCCTCAGCCATTCTGTGAAGCTCCCAAATAGCAGAATGACACTGTCTCTGTAAAGTGCCAGCGACAGAACGGTTTTGATCTAAAGCATCGCTTAAAAGCACTGGGGTTCTGCAGCCTGTGACTTCTGGTTATCCAACTTTCCCGTTTCCTTTTGCCTGTCCCGCCAGCGCTCTCTCACGGTGTCCTTTCTGTTCGAAGCAGGGTGCTCCGGCTGAACGCCCCAGAGCTGCGGCTCTCCCCGGGGCCGCGCTAACGCTGTTGTTTGTTTGCCAGGCGAGGCGGGCGAGGCGGCGCCGCCGGGGCCGGCCCAGGCCCAGCAGCATCCCCCGGCCCCCGCAGGTAGGCCCGGGCGGCGCCCGCCCTCACTGCCGCTGTCCCTCCACACAGCGCCGCTGTTGTGCCGGGAGAGAGCTCGGCTCCGCCGCGGCCCTCCCGCCGCTCTCCGTGTCTGTCTGTCTGTGCCTGTGCGTGTGCGTGTGTGTGTGTGTGTGCCTCTGTGTGTGTGTCTGTCTGTGCTTGTGCGTGTGCGTGTGTGTGTGTGTGTGCCTGTGTGTGTGTGTCTGTCTGTGCTTGTGCGTGTGTGTGTGTGCCTGTGTGTCTCTCTGTCTGTGTGTGCCTGTGTGTGTGTCTGTCTGTCTGTCTGTCTGTCCGTGCCTGTGTGTGTGTGCCTGTGTGAGTGTATGTGTGTGTATATGCCTGTGTGTCTCTGTGTGCATGTGTCTGTCTGTGTCTGTGTCTGTGTCTGTGTCTGTGTCTGTGTCTGTGTCTGTGTCTGTGTCTGTGTCTCTGTGTCTGTGTGTGTCTGTCTGTCTGTGTCTGTGTGTGTCTACATGTGTGCCTGTGTGTCTCTGTGTGTCTGTGTGTCTGTCTGTGTCTCCATGTGTGTGTCTTTCTATCTGTGCATGCGTGCCTGTGCGCCTGTGTGTCTGTCTGTCTGTGTGTCTGTGTGTACATGTGTCTGCATCTCAGTGTCTGTCTGTCTGTGTCTCTGTGCATGTCTGTGTCTGTCTGTGTGTCTGTCTGTCTGTGTCTCCGTGTGTGTGTGTCTTTCTATCTGTGCATGTGTGCCTGTGCGCCTGTGTGTGTGTCTGTCTGTCTGTGTGTCTGTGTCTACATGTGTCTGCATCTCAGTGTCTGTCTGTCTGTGTCTCTGTGCATGTCTGTGTCTGTCTGTCTGTGTGTCTGTCTGTCTGTGTATCTGTGTCTCAGTGTCTGTCTGCGTCTGTGTCTCTCTGTGTGTCTGTCTGTATCTGTGTGTCTATGTCTGTCTGTCTGTGTGTCTATGTCTCGGTGCCTGTCTGTCTGTGTCTCCGTGTGTGTGTGTCTTTCTATCTGTGCATGTGTGCCTGTGCGTCAGCATCTATCTGTGCTCGCAGCCTCTGTGCCCTTGCACTCTGTAGCCCATTTCCCACTCTGTCATGGGGGGCCAGTTCCACCATCATTGTCCCTTTTAGCTGCATTACCTCCCTCTTGTTGGATTTGGGGCAGGTATTTCGGGCTGAACAGCTACTGTGGTGCACTTGACTAACAGGGAGGTTACTGCTTTGGCTCAAATAAAAAGCGTATGGATTTCTATGATGAGGTAGTTTGAATGAACTTTAAAAGTCCTGGAAGCCTTTGTTCCAATTTCACTGTAGGAGAAAAAGGGAAGCTAATTTATCTGAAAAGTTTTATAAAACTCATCTCATTTTTTCAAATTTTAATACCCTACATCTTCACTATGGCGAATACAGACAGATGAGCAGATCCAAATGGTTTTGAATTATATATGGTGCCATACTTTTGTTCTTCTTGGTATCTTTGTCCTTGCTCTCCTTATAACTATGAAAGCTATTCTTTTCCTCTGTAGAGACCAAACAGAATGAGCCATCAGTTTTGTATGCCTTTTTTGCATCTTCCTCCAATTTTTCATAGATTTTAGCAGGGACCTCCAAAGTTCCTGGTTATATCTCCCATAACTTAACTCAAACTTAGTAAGACCTGAAGCTCACTTTCCTTTCATTGTAAGTCTTCTCCTCCTCCTTGCCATCACCTTTTACTTTATTATACAGCCTAATCATTGATCACATTAAATTTAAATTATCATTCTTTTCATGACATCAGAGGTCTCTACAATACCAACAGGTTGGTCCCTTTTTCCACTGCCCTATCTGTGTGTTTTCCAAATCGTTTTGAGGCAGAACATTTGTCACCCTGGGGTCAGTCCCAGTATCATCAGCAACAGGCAAGTTGTGAGCCACTTAGAAGACAGCACATGGAGATAACGTTGCTCCTTTTTGCCTCAGAAATCGATGTATTTTTAGTGTGTGAAATCCTGTGCATCATTACTGTGAGCTATTTATGCATTTTAGAGTGCATATATATATAGATATATATTTTTGAGACATCCTACATGGTAATATGTTCTGACTACTGCGTACGTCAGGGATCCTTACGTATTTGTTCTGTGTTCTTCATCAGCATGTATTTGATTTCCATGTTGATGGAATTTCTTCAGCCTGTTTTATATAGGTTTTAGGACCTTCTGTTATATGCTTATATGGTCAGAGATTAGATTTCTTCAATGTTTTTTAAGGAGCTATAATGTATATATCCGATAGTGACAAAATGAGCAGATGAAAATGAGAGTTTTGATTCAGTGGTGTTCTCAGGTTGCTTATTAAGATGCTAAAGAAGAAGGACATGGAGTGTAGTTATTAACTACTTTTTTGCAAGATTCATGCATTTTGATTCTATGTAAAGGGTAAGACTTCATTTTTCTTTTTCCTCTATTTTTTTTTTTTGAGGAATAATCCAAAATTAGAAACTCTGTCTGGCAAAAAAAAAAAAAAAACATTTCTGTCCCATCACCTTTTTGTGAAGCTATTGAGTGAGCAGAATGTACCATACTGCACATTAACAAAGATGTAAAATCATTAAGACGCAGAACAGAGAAGGTACAAATGGCATTTGTGTCATTGTCTCAAGGTCCTGAAATCTTGTATTGGTGCTACAGTGTTGTTTCCAAAGTTACATGAGGGTTGTTAATGCCTCTGTGCATACATCATAAATCTGAAGGGCTTCAGAAGCAACATGGTGACTCAGTTAAATGTTGTTGCAGCAGCTTCCTTCAAAAGTTGGACTCGATGATTCTTGTGGGTCCCTTCCAAGTCAGAATATTCTGTGATTCATTGAATTTCTGTGTTGGGAAAAACATAGATGTCTTCTTTCTTTTCTCTTTATTTTTCTTTTTTTTTTTTCACATTAAGGAAAACACATACAATTAGTGTGTGTCTTTCAGCTTTCTTATTTACAGTAGTAAAAACAATGACTCCTCTGGAAATTAGAAAAGTCTATCACAGTCCAAGAATTCTGCTTTACAAGTTACAACACACTGTAATTATTTATAAGTGCTGCTCTTTCTGTCTTAATTCTCAGCTACGTCCCCAGATAATCCATGTCACAGAACTGTTCACAGGGTTGGATGCACAATAAGGAAATAGTGTTTCTTAATGATGATTTCCCCAGACTTGCTTATTCATGCAGAAGGATCAGGTGCATCCTAACCTTTCTTGTTACTTTGGTATCAAACATACAGACATAGTATTTTTATCACTTCCAGTTTACTGTATCTCTATCTTAGTTTAGCTAGATCTTGTATTGTTCTTATTTTTTATTTCCATTATATAGGCCATAAGAACCAGACTGTTCAAAGCTCTTGGTGTTATTTGAGCAAATTCCCTTTTAGGACAGTTGTATTATACTGTCCACAAAATCTTGTTTGGTTGTGCAAGTAGCTGCATTTTCTGTTCCTCTGAACTGTGATCCATCTTTTGAAGTGTATCTGTTTGCAGTGGCCATGAGGACACTTCTCTGTCTTTTCAATTTCCTACTATATTTTTGACTTCTTTTTTTTTTTTTTTAGAGCTGAAAGACAGAATATCGAAAAAAAATGTTCACATATCATTTTTTACCAAGCTTTATTATTTCATGTGTATGGGTTCCTCAAATATATTTATAGTATTCTTCTCTCGATATTATTTGTGAATTTTTATCACATAATCTACCTACTTGCAAGTGAAGTATATTAAGTCCAGGCCATATAGTGAAGAATATGTGAAAAATACACATGGCTCATTGTTTAACTTCTTTTCTTTGTTTTTGTAATCTTGACCCTAAGGGGAATATATCTTCTTATTACTAGGATGGTAAAGAGAGACTATTTAATCTGATACATACTTAATAAATATTTTTCTGTTGCACTTTACCCTGTCTACCAAATAGATTTTTTTCATGTTTAGCATTTTTATTGGGTGCTCTTGCTAAGCTGTGTGAACTGCTTTTATAAATGCTTTATTTGGTAAAATATGTGGTTCCATCTGTTCCAAAACTATTTTTAAGTTTACCTACTGCAAAAGCACACTTCCATTGTAAATTCCCACTATGAAAGGTATAAAAAGTCTTTTTCTTACATAAAGGCAACTCTAACGATGTTGCCAAGTGACATGATTTTATCCTAAGATTGGAAATTTTCTAAAAATTTCCTTGCAACTGAATTATTTCTGCCGTTTGCCCTGCAGTGTTTTCACCTTTTTCGTCTCCAGAATTATTTACAGTGTACTTGATTAATGCATATTCCATTTTTCTATGAAATATGAAGGCAAAAGTTAAGTGAGATCTACAACATCCTCTGTCTCATGCACTTTTAAGGAAACTCCTCAGACTAGGTGGTAGGTGCCTGGAGGAGGACTGTGAAGAAACATAAAAATCCAGTTGAATGAAGTTGGTGGGAAGCAAAGAACATGTAAAGCAAAAAAAGTTAGAATAAGAAGTTGCAGAAGAGACAGTGTGGAGGGATCTGAAGAAGAGATGGAGGCAAACAGGAAGATCCACAAAAGCGTGAGAAGCAGAACATAAAATGTAGTAGGCCTATGGGAGGTGAACAGAATAAAGCAACAGAGAGTGAAGGACAAGGTGGGAAGAAATTTATATGCGTTTTCTTCTAGAAAATGTCCAGGATATTAAAGCCAGATCCTTTCTTGTGTTTGGTCATTTATTGTCTGTTTATTCACATGTTCTTTGCTAGTTCAGTCTCTTTGCATTTAACAGTCTTCTTGCAAAAAGTGTATTTCAAATAAATCTATATTTATTTCCTTAAAAAAGTGTGAATGATATAACTGCAGAGGATCATGCTTGATGCTATAGATGGTAGCATGAAAGCACACCAAAAACAGAGGAAAGGAAAAAGGAGAATATAAACCCTCCCATCAGAATAGCCATCAAACAAGAGACAGGAAGAATTCTTGAGCATTAGCTTTACATGCTATTTAACTCTTTTTCCAGAATGGAAAACTCTACAATTTCATGGAGTCATTCTATCTTGACTTCATCATACACATGATAAAAAGATTTCTTAAAATAGCATCTGTCCTAAGGCAACATATTCTTAGTGAATGTTGATGGAAACTGAAGTGCTGGGGTTTTTTTCCTCCTGGAACTGATGAAAACAAATTTTTATTTAAATATTTGAAAACAGTTTGTAAGCCTCAACTAGAAGAAATCATCATCATCAGAGGCTGCCTGATACATACACTGCCATGGTGAACCAGCCCAGGCTTCTCTGCAAATGTCTTCACTATGATAGTGGACAATGCTGAATTCTTTTCAGAAGCTCAAATGAAATGACAAGTAACTTCTAAGTAGACTTCATCAAAGTGTCTGTTAGGTGGAGATGACCTTAAAATTTGAAGCAGGATAACTCATGTTCTTTTCCAAACTTAACTTACTCTTTTTCCTGTTTAAAGTCTAAATATTGTGATCTAAATCTTGAGTGTCCAACCCACTTTTGGAATCTGAAGTTCTTGTTAGCATTCTTTGCCAAGTTTTATAGTTGGAAAAAACTGTTTCCATTGTAGTGTTAATGACATCAATTTTTTATTTTTTTTTTAATTATCGTTATGAGGTGGTACTTTGCTCATTTTGCCACATAGGGTGTGAAGGTCCTCAGTCTGTGCATATATTAGGGTGGATATAGTGAGGTAGTATTTATGTGTGTATATATATATATCTGTGTGTATATATATAAATATATATATAGATAGATATACATCATTTAGCATATATATATAGATATAGGTATGTACTAGATGGTGTGTTTGTGTATATATCTATATATACACAAAGATTTTGTGGTCTTCTCTCATACTGAAATTAAGTTCCATGTGAGAACAGTCCCTCAATGTCTCAGTGCATGCCGACACACTTCAACATTTCATTCTGTGTTGGGCTGTCTGTGACTCTCAGTCAGTGTCAATTAAGACAAGGAAGTATTTGTGGGAAAAAGAAAATGCCTATTGAGTAACTGTTTTGATTTTTTTATATTTGCTTTACAGGCCAAAGTTCAAAAACCATCAGTTCATCTCCAAGCATAGAGAGCTTGTCTGGAGGGCGTGAATTTACAGGATCTCCACCTTTGTCTGCATCCAGAAAGGATTCCTTTTTCAGCACCATCTCCCACTCACGTTCCCAAAGCAAAACTATGAGCAGAAAAGAGTCGGTGGGTTCTTTTACCTTGTTTAAGCTATTTTTGATGTCACACTGCATTACTTGTTAGAGACACTCATTTCTTCCATACTTTGAGCGCTTGCACGTGGAAATGTTTCCCTAAGCACGCATTAATGGCCAATGCAGAAATAAACTATTTCAACTTTTTGTGTTGAGTGACATCTCCGTTATGGCTTCCATCCCATTATCCTTCCTGAAATGAAACTGTGAAAGTCCCTGTTGCCTCTGAGAAAGACAAGAAAAGTCCTATAAGGTTTTTTGCTTTGTTAGACTTTTGCTGTAGTCCTGAAGTTAATAAACAGTTCAGTGGGAAGCTTGAATGCTCAGCAGATCCAAACACGTCCATCTGTTGTCCCTGAAATTCCTTAATACATCAGAGGTTTCCCAGTGTCTGTAGCATCTGTAGTCTGCAGTCACAGTTCTATTTCTTGCGCAGCTCTGACCTTCCATTTGGTCACAAGAAGCTAGTATTTAAACAGATTGTTCTCATCCAAGAAAATAGCTCTTATCGTGGGTATGTTCCAAAGAAATTCTCATCCCATCCAAGATATTTTAGGAGCACTACCTTGTTAAGCTAGGTATGCCATGGAACATGAGGATTCTTGTTTATTCTCTATACACGTTTCCCTTTGTCTCTCTGCTGACAAGAAAACAGTTACATGGTAGAAGTAGTAAGTTGTATTTTTTGTGAGGGGAAGGCACAGTGGTTTTCTCTGTTCTTTTTTTCACAAATGTAGGCTCATTCAATTGCCTATTGATTTCAATACATAGGAATTGTAATAGCTAAATTTCTGTTACAGCATTCTTCAGGTGTTCTAAGCAAATATTGCATCTGAAATTTCATCTGAACTTCTCAGTGCTTTTTGCTTTAAACAGAAGAATCTTTATTAATAGTCACATCATGTTTTCAATTTGATATTCAAAACATTCTAATGAAATGCACAACTTTGTGCAACTTTGTTCAGTTTTTGTTCACTGAATGAGAGTGTTTAATTCTTGTTCCAAATGCTTTACTGTTGTCTAAAGGAAAGCTGTGTTTTGTGGTTAGTCAACAAGAAGCTATAATTTTGGTTTGTGACCATTTAAAACATGTTGAATTTCATTTAAAGCTAAAACAACAATTTAATTTCTTTCTGCTTGTCCACATGAGTTGAAAAAAAATAAATACAGCAATATTGAACTTTTCTTTTTATGTGGCTTAACAAGATCTAAATACAGCTTTCGTTTGCAGCTTTTATCCGAGCCAGAACTTGTGGGTTTTGCACCAGTAGAGTTGAAGAATAACTCCTCCTTAGTCCTATAATAGGAGACAGGAGAATTTACCATTATATATTCGTTCTCAGTTAAAATCCATTAATTACTAACATGTTTTTTTGGCTAAATAATGTCCCGAATTTGGGGTATTATATTAATGTTTTCATTAAGAAGTTTTGATAAAGAATTTTGCATTATAACAGGTTTGTTATCCTTATGATAATTTTTAGTGGATTGGTAATCATGATGAATCAGGGTATAAATTTTCAAAATAATTCTTTGAACTCTGATATGTAATTTATATTTTAGCATTTTAGGATTAAACAGTTGGAAAAGGTTTTAGGCTATCAAAATCCATTTCCTTGGGTTCAGTTTTTGACTGACCCTTAATATAGGCAAATGGAATTTGTAGCAGATCCAAGAGGAGAAGGTTTGTTTAAATCTGTTTTCCGTTGCACAAGAGAATGCTTGGTTTTTGTTTTCCTGTAAATTTCATGGTACTTCATTTTGCATATAAAGTAGGAGACCCCCAAAGAGTTCTTCCTGAGGTCCCGAAGCAGTTGTGTCAGTATTCTTGAGTTGTACAGTTGCTTCATTTACAGCTGTTTTCTAGAAGCAGAAGGTTTGAAAATAAAATAGATCCATGTTGTTTTATTTATCAAACTGAACAGGTTTACATTTTTAATCCTCTAAGTATAGAGATTATATTGATAAGTATTAGGGAAATTGCCTTTGTTGGAACATTGCCATGTATCAATCTCTTCATAAAAAGATGGTTTTAAAATGAGTTTTTCTTGGTGTGGTAGATGAAAGATAATCCATTTTCTCTTCATCCTTGTATTTCTAATACAAACCCTTTCTAAGCAAAGTAGAAAGGGAATGCATACATAAAAATATATCCTTTAACATGTAGTTAAAATAAGTCATTTTCACAGACCAGAGGGCATTACTGTATTGGTGTCATGGGACGGACAGGGATGTCATTGTCACAGATTGTACCTGGAGTGCTGTGTCCAGCACTGGGCTCCGCAGTACAAGAGAGGTACAGGCATACTGGAGAAAGTCCAGCAAAGGACCACAAAGGTGATGAAGGGACTGGAACATCTCTCCTGTGAGGAAAGGCTGAGAGAGCTGGGACTGTTTAACCTGGAAAAGAGAAGGCTCAGAGGAGATCTCTCCAGTATGTATCAATATCTGGAGGGAGGGTATAAAGAGAACAGAGCCAGGCTCTTCTTAGCAGTGCCCAGTGACAGCACCAGAGGCAATGGGCACCTGCTGCAATTCAGGAGGCTCTGTCTGATCATCAAGGAAACATTCTTTTTGCTCTTGAGAGCAGCTGAGCACCGGTGTAGGTTGCCCAGGCAGACTGGGGAGTCTCTATCCTTTGAGGTATTCAGAAGTATTCAGAAGCCATCTGGACACTAATCCGAGGCAGCCAGCTATGCTTGGTGGCCCTTCTTGAGCGTGGGCAAAGATGAGCTTTTGAGGTCCCTTTCAACCTCAGCCATTCTGGGATTCTGTGAGAGGATAAACTCTCACAGAGGAATGTGACATGCCTAAATTCTGTCTTTCCTAAAGCCAGTCCAACAAGTTGGGCTTTATCTGTGAGAGTTAGGATAAAAATTGATAATTAACTTGTTTCATTACCTCCGGGAATAAAATGTGTCCATTTCTCATACTAAGGATTTCTTAAGGTTAGTAACATTTGGGTTATAGTTATTCTTCCACATATTTTTTCCCCTCAGATGCAAAGATCAGTGTGTCACTGTAGGACACGCAAGGACACACATGGACACACTTTTTCTTGAGAAGGCTAAAACTTATTTATTTAAACATTTGACTCTAAATTCATATTATTTCCACACAGACCAGGGAGTGGAGAAGAAGATTGACACCTCTCCCATCCCATTGGTCAAGACAACTGTCCATCAGTTGTTCTTCACACCAAGAGAAAGTATGAAAAACAACCTCGTCTTATCAAAAACACACTCTAATAACAACACCCCTGTTTGAGAAAGAACTAAGAACTATGAAAAACATCGAGTTAGAAAGTGCCTCAGAAAACTTGAAAAACAAGGGTGACATCAGTGGAGTGACTTTTTGATTTCTGTTACCAGAAACAGATGTCCCCTGTTTTATTTGGTTAAAGAAATGAATCTACAGCCTCAGGGCTGAATTCACAGTATCAGTTCATGTTTGACAGCTCATGGCATGCTGATGTTTTACTGTTGAGTAGCACAAAGCTGTATGTTAATGTGAAGGCCACCAAAAGGTTTTGGAAGCCTGTTCGGTGCCCAGCATTGAGGTTGTTCCCTGCTCCTTTGTATCCTTTGTGGCTTTCTAACAGGAAAACTTAAGCAGCAGTTTCTGGAGCTGTCTTCCCGTAAACAAACACAGAAGTTTTAATCTGTAATGCACTCTAGTGCCCACTATCTTCTGAATGGTTCCGTCTTGCTGGTATAAAGACCTACAAAATTTCCTCTCCCAGCCTGCCTACTGCCCTCTGCTTTTCAGCAGAGTTGTGAAAAAGGGTGCATTTGTGGTCCATTTATTTCTCATTATGTTTCATTTATGTCTCCAGCAACCATTAAAGAAAGTCTACCCCTCTGTTTAGCAAATAGCAAAGCTGCTTAGGCATTGATTCTGGCAAATATGGTTGGCTGGTCCCAGTTTTTGGCAGAATATTCTGTAAATTGCTTTCAGACTTAGAGATGTTCCAGAGAGGAAACTTTTGAGTCAAACAGTATAAACATTTTTAAAACTTTCATTGAAAAGAATAAAATAAAAAAGAAAAAAAATAGGAAAATGCGGATTTGACTGAAAATGAAGTTTTGCTTCAGATAAACTTTGTGTTTTAATAAATAAATTTCTGCATAAAAGGTTTCAACTTGAGAAAAATCAAATTACTCATTTGGAAAATACATTAAATAATTTAAAAGTTCCCGAGAAGAAAGCATTTCTAAGGAAAATCTGAAGTGGTTTTTTTTTTTTTTTACTAAAATAATTTATAACCACGGTCAATCAGAATCCTCATTTCTTCACAAAAATATCCTGAACAGAAGTGTCATGCATTATTCTGGTTTGGATTGTACAGACTTTTTAATTAAATCAAATTTGACAACATATGCTATTGTCCCCACAAGCATGTATAAACAACTGCTACTGTCTGTGATTTAGGTAGCTGGTCTGACTGATTTGTAGTTAGTTATGAGTACCCCTACAGGTTAGAAAATTAATGTATGCTATTATTTTCAATTAAATAGGCATCTGCTGTACTGATTTAAGAGCCTGAGCTCAAGCATGCAAGCTTGAAAGTTCTGCTTAAGTAGAAGTAGTAAATGAAAACCAACGAGATAATAAAATAAATACTAGACAACCATACAAAGAAAACCATGTATGCAAAAATTCCTTTGAAGAGGAGCATGCCTTTTGTGCATGCTACACATCTTGGAGATGTTTTTTATTGCCATATATCTTTTCCCTGACTGTTACTTTTTAAGTACTTGTCAGTTCGGACTTACCAATGCCAAACATTCATTTGGAAGTGCAAATGCTATGATGAAATGTCCTTTTTTATTAAGCATCATAAAATGTGCCCAGAGTAAGTTAGTTTGTCTGTGTACATCAGCCAATTCTTGATCAGTATATTGGATTAGTTAGGCCTAAAGTTAAAGACGTTGATTATTCTCAATACCATTAAGTTTAAAATACTTCAGTGACTTGATGTTTAACTGTAGTTGATACTGGAGGACATATGTTTTCCTTATTCTGATGTGCCATGCCAATTCAGACACAAAACAATATGCAATTTATTTAATACTTCAGTGCTTGTCTAATTTTAGGGTTAAATGAAAAGAATATTAAATTTCAGATGCTGACAGGTCACATGAACAGAGTTCATAGAAAAACCTCTGAGATATTTTGGAAGTATGGTTCTTTTCTTAGTTGCCTTCCTCTGGCTTACACGACATCCTGTAACTCAAATGAAAGAGCTGAAAACAGCAGAAGAAAAAATAAGTTGCCTTTTATGGTTTTTATTAGAAATACTAGCAAGTTTCTTATAATTTAGTAAAGGAGCAGCTGTATGCATGAGTGGCAGCTTTGAATCCTAGAGCTCCTTATCTTTTTTGGAGTGATTCATTTCAGGGAAAAGAAACTGTACTGTAATAAAAACAGGAAGTTAATTGCTTAAGAAAAAAAAGATGAATAAAAACCCAAGAGACTCTGCAGTGCTTTTTCTGTCATATTACAAGCAATAAACATGTATACAGAACAGACCTGTGGGGCCATTTGGAATATTTTTAAAATGTCAGTGTAAACTTACCTTTCTTTGTTACAAACGATACAGATGCACGTAGGTGAATAATACTTTCCAGTACCTTCTACACAGCAGCAGAATGATGCCGCTTTATAAAAGGCAGTAAGAGCAATAAAAATTATTGGCTATCCCTTTGAAACTGTCAGAAAGAATTTAAAAATTACCAAAATCATGAATGGATGAGACCATCAGCAATGTTTACAAAATGATCAAGGTGACTGAGGACACAAGCAGTGTGACCCTTCACTTTACAGCAATCGTGCTACCAGCAGAGGTACAAGACTTGCTCTGTCCTTCCTCTTTCCATACTTTAATCATGAAATTAATGTTTCAGCATCCCAGTGACAAAGAAAAACATATCAGAGGGTCTGTGTTGGTAGCTTGAGCTGCACCATTTTCCTTTTCAGTGGGAATTCCATTTCCTCATCCTGCTCTGTTAAAATAACACCATGAAATTACTGACCATTTGGAGAGCTGAGAGACCTGCAGTAACTCTCAACAGAAACATGGATGTGGATGAGACACATGCCTCTAAACCAGGCTGTTGTTTTATTTGGGAGTCTTTTGGGCGGAAAGGGTTTCTGCGTTTGGAAGATTTTTTTTCCCCACTGGAATAGGTTGTGGCTGTGCATTTAATAGCTTGATTCTTATTTCTGTCTGTGTTTAGTTAAATCAAACAGTTTCCTATAAAAACAACAAGACTTGTACTTCTGTTGTTTTATGTAATATAAATGGTGTATATTTATAGCCTCTACACAAACACTATAATTAAGTTTTGCCTTCCTTAAACTCTGAAAAATTAGAGATTCTTAAATCCTTAAATAAATAATCCTGCTCTGGTCTACATCCTCAATCATGTTAGGAATCACAGCAAAGGTCAAATATATCCAGCCTGACCAGAGGAAGATTTAGTGAAACTATTTACAACTGATGCTTAAAAAGAATTTAAATGAGTATGAGTGTGCGTTGGGAGTCCTTCATAAAGGACTGTGTGTGTTGAACTGTGTGTATTAAAAAGCTTATTCAGGCAGCAAAATCAAGAAGCATAATTATGTAAGTATATAACACCTAATCAACTCTTTCAGTAAGGTTCAAGTAAATATGTTAGTGTTTCCCTGCTCACATTTCTCTTACTTTTGCTACAGTGGGCTTATGCAGTCTTAAAGTCCAGCAATGTGTGTAACAGATGGGCAGAAAGTCCCTCAGATGTGATAGTGAAACATAATGGAAGAAATGGGATTCTCATTTGCCTATGTGTTTATTTATAACTTTTTCCAAAATGCTTACAGCCATACCATCTAAATTAGTGTATCAGTTTTATTATTTATGGATAAATTTTCCAATATTCCTAAGTCAACAGTCTCAACAGCAGCACTGAGAGAAGCCTTTTATCAGCATTTCTGCTCAAAGGGATCATTTCTAGTACCCTACAACTCTTTCTGTTCTTAGCTATTCCCTTACCAAATGGAATACTACACATTTTCTTAGCTGTTCAGTGTCTACCCATCCACAACGAGCTATGCCCAGCTTTTTTGCATCCCATGGATCTTGCAGATTTTTATGGGTTTCATTTGTAAACTGTCTCCTGGCAGTCTTATGGCACAGTGCCAGCAGGTGGACTTGTGCAGGCAGCAGGTAGATAAGTCTCCCATATCTTGTGTCTGCTTGCAGGAGAGGTTTCTTTCCATCCCTGCTTTCTTTATCTCCAGGCAGGAGCTTTCTCCATTAGTCATATTTATCCTACCCCATCTTCCTGCTGAGGAAAAATTGTCTGGCCATAGCAGCGGAATATTTTCAGAGGAAAATGTACCCAGGTTATAGGGAAACAAGTCCTTCTCTTGCTCCAGTAGTACAGTTGCTGGTTTCCAGCTCTGAACAGTGAGTCTGGTGCACCTGGAAGCTGTTCCAATAATAGGTTCAACAGTGGAAGCTGCTTTGGAAAATTTCCAAGCCCATGGTCCTTTGCCACTAACATCTCCAGGCAAGGTGGGAGGTGGCAAACTAAGCTGGCAAATTGACTTTCAACTATTTAAGATGGAAATTCAACAGCAGGACCTGGTGATTAGAAGCTGTTAGCCAGAGTTTCACCTATTTTCAGGACTTTAATCGAAATTAAATATATCTGTCAGGTTGTGGGGAGATCCTCTGAGACACCACCTTTCAATTTTTTTCAAATTCCTTTATATTTTTTGCTTTGTTTTAAGAGACAATAAATCAAATAAATGGATAATCATACATCAATGCAATAAAACAGTTATTTTGTCTCAAAGTCACCAATCTTATTTATTTATTTATAAATAAATAAATATAGATGGTAAATAAATACTGTTTATATGTAAAGAAAAGTAAATAAACATGTAAATTCCTATGAGGGACCAAGGAAGAAAATAGTTATTCTAGTTTGGAAGAAGAGAAATAATTGATCACAAATTCTTACTTCTTATATTTCAAGAAAGCTACAGGTACATAATGCAGTAAAATAATAATTTTTCTTTCATTTTGAAAATGTGTGTCTCCTCAACAAATGCTAACTCTAGAATGCAAGAAATTTAGATGTTGGAATAGAGTCCCTGAGTTATTGGTTATACAGAATCTGAGTTGCAGCCTCTTTCAGTTTTGTTGGGGCTTGTTCTCTATTTTTGGGGAGAATGTTAAGTAGAGAAAGGCTGAAGTTCCTATTCTTTTAATCCATTATTATAATCTCTTTGTTCTGTTTATGTGTGCATAGCTTGTAGAAGCATCATGAGATGCCATCCCTTACTGTGTTGCTATAGAGAGCACACAGAGGAAGTAAGGATTTTACTAATGCCCTAAAATATGTGCCTTTGCAGGTAAATGCCTTCTAGCATTTTAATTTATTGCCAAATTTGTCTTGGTCTCATTCTACTTGAACATTTTTATCTGTATTACAAAATTCCTTTCTTGTCTTTGTTACTTGTTTTCAATTTGAGCCCTCTGAATCAAATAATTTTTTGTTGTTGTTTTGGTATATAACCTGATTTAGCTTGGCTCCTTGGAGTCACATTGGATATTTTGCTGACCCTTCCTTCATTTTTTGTTTCATTTTCTTATTTTTTCTCAGTCCCATTTCCCCTACCCCCTTCAGAGGGTTGTCACAGATATATGTTCACAAAAGATTTGGCAGTGGCAATTCTGTTTCAGGTTTTAAAACAGATAATTACTCTTCTGAATTTACTTCTTTGATCAGAAGAGGATGCATTGTCCCCAAATGTCTTAACTTGGACAGCACTAGTTTGGAACCTACACTTCCAGTGATGCCTTCTGGAGGCTGACCTGGAACAGAGACTAGACAGAGCAAGAGGATAAAGTAGGGATTTATTAAAGGGCCTCAATGGGTACATCTGGGCTGCACAAGAGCCCAGTCACGAGGTTTCACACTTTCATAAGTTCGGGTCCATTAGCATATTGGAGTTAATTGTCCAATTATAGCTTCAGGTTATGAAGCTCCATCCTCCTGGTTTTTTTCTTCTCACTTCACCATTGTTTTTGTTCTTGGGCCTGAAAGTTGTTTTTAGTACTAAGCTAGAGAAGGAATTGTTCTGTTTATCTACTCTGTGAAGAGAATTCAGTAGCACTTAATATGAAACTTAAAACTTCCCACTAAAACAGCACAGAATCAAAAAAATATAAAAGCTAAAATTTAAGGCATCACTAGGATTACTGTTTGCCTAATTAATTTGTGATTACTCAGATGTTCTCTGACATATTTTGAGATATACAGTACTACCAGAAAGCAAAACTGCAAAGCAACAGGTCAGAATAATGATAGAGAAGAAAAGAGATTTAAAAAAAAAAAGTTTCTCTAATCTGACAGAGAACCTGTTTGTGCTTTAAGGGTTCTGATCTCAAAAAGCACTTAAATAAGTGTGTAACTATCAGTAAGTATAAAGTCTGAGCAGCTGTGCTTACTAGCACTACCCTACATTACTGAAATTAGGGGAAATTTTGAAGAATATATAAGAAAAAAGGGAAGAAAGACATTCCTACTTAAGCTATCTCATACCACACTGGAATAGCAATGTGAGTTAAAATGGTGTAAAAAAAAAGCATAAGCAAGAGTTAACATGGTATAAAATAAAAACAGGTGTGTCTACAGTCTAAAGGAACAATATACAAATTTTTAGGACTTAGCTGAAAGTACTGTGCTTAAAATGTTTAACATTTATGAAAGTGTATTCAAAATAATACACACTAGGCAGTTGTGAAGATGTGAAGAACACAAAACATGAGTTATTTGGAAATATATTAAGCATGGGGATACTTCAATTAGCGCATGGACATACAAATACTGTCAGATAATGGTTCAGCACAGGAAATCAATACATAACCTCCACTTCTGCAGGAATTAGTATATGAAGGCAGTATCTGAACTTCTTCTTGTCCTCCCTGGGTAATATATTAATATTCACAAAATTTCATGTTGTGCAAAAATTTCACAAGTAGCAGAATTTTCAAAGTAAAAGTGACAATATACATTTCACCCCGACTCTCTTGTGCTTGCTGCGCTTTCATCTGGTCATTTCATAGCCCCTTACCACACAGAAGAAACTTTCTCTAAACATCTGCAAAATAAACACGTTATGAAAACTCTCTCAAAAATTCCACCTTTTCCTCAGCAACGGTTTGGCTCCGTGCTGAAGCCATGTCTAGAAGACTGACTAATACAGCCATATTGTTTCCATGTCCTCCCCATATGTGTGTCTCCAGCCATCTGTTGTCTCTTGGCTTACACCGTGAAGTCCTTCAGAGAAGCAGGATTTTTCTTTATGTTTGTCCAGCACCCAGCAGAGCAAGGCCTTGGTCCTGATGAGGGACTGTGAGTGATACAGTTAAATAACAAGTTAAATTCATAAATTAAATAAATTAAAAGCTTGGATTAAGTTCCACTGTATGTAATTCAGTGCTCAGAAACAGGGGTTTCTAGTTTAAATGTCACCATATGCTGTACACTATTCTGTGGCTGGCATAGAGTATAAAAAAATTATGGGGGTGTCAACCAACATTCAACTGTCACAGATTCAAGATTATAAGGTTAAATCTTGTATTTAATTCTTAGATTAGAAAATGAAATAAATTCCTACAAAATGGAAGGAGTAACCACTGCTTTTTACTCCAGGGAAATTTGCTTAAAAAATTAAATGAGAAAGCAATTTTGCCTTGCATCTGAGTCTTGTTTGACTTGTAATCTGCTGCTGACATCTAAAAAGTATACTCCATGTATAATTTATGAATAAGAACTTAAATACTGGTAAGACTCTTAGCAAGTCCCTGACTGCAGGATTTCCATGTATCAATCTCATTTTTCACATTATTTTCCTCTAAATGTTTTGATACCTCATCAAAATTATTTTCTAATTTGCTCTGCCAATTTGCCAAGAGCTATGGGATGTTTCCTGAGTGCTCTTACTATGAATTCTGAAAAAAACTGGAAATGTGACTGGGCGATTAATATAAGTAGCTATTAACTACAGGAAAAAACAAACAAGCAAATAAAAAAAAAACCCACACCACCTCGAGCTCAAGACATCGCTGATGTGCAAATCTGTATAGTCTGGAAGAGTCTTCTGGGCAGTACTGTTCCATGTTTATATCATGACATTCTGTTTTCTCCACACTTCACCCAACCCATCATTGACCAGCATCAGAACAGACCCCAGGTAGACTGGGCTCTTCTGTCAGCTCAGTTCTGTCACTGGTTTGGGTTTTTTTTTTTATGTTTTAAATTTCAGCATTAGTGTTTAAATACCTTTAAATACTCTTCTCTTTGAAGGTAGTTTCTTTTTCACAGCACTTAGCACTTGGTAGTGCTGCCAAATTGATTCTTATTCAGGAATCAGATTTAAAATTAATGGAATTTTGCCATTCTGAGCATGCATGAATGAAATGCTTGGACATACCTTGTAAGCTTTGACAACAAAGTTTGCTTTTCTTTGACTTTGCTACATGGGTTAAACAGACAAAAGTACAATTTTTCTTTCATCTCCTGAATAGCAAGACTAAAAACTAAATGTTATGGTGAAAGAAAGGCATTACAGTCCTGATTTTCTGGGTTCTGGGAATTCCCTGTTTTCCATAATTGCATGTTAAGCTACATGTCACGTATTTGGGAGAGAATCTGTTTAAACTGAAAAAAGCAATTTTGAGAAAGGGTGGCTTCTTCCAAAACTATATATCATCAGACCTTGTAAAGGATGAAGATCCAGTGCTCTTACCCAGGTCTGCAAACCATACTGCAACTTGTAAAGCTGTGAGCTGTAAAAGCATAGGATTACAATGTCAAAAGTGTAAAAGTTTCTGTTCTTGACTATACTGACCACTTTCAGTTATTCACAGCTTTTTTCTGATGCAGTAAAATTTGATGAAAAATGGGGCATGGGAGAGGCATTGCTGATCTCATTATGAGCTCAGGAGAAAAGAAAGGATATAAAAATTTATTTCCATAGCTCTCTTTGTAAAGGTGAGAAGATAGATGAAAGGAAGGGTGATAAAAACAAGCTTTGGACAAATGGAGAGTGCCAGAGTTGTATAGACTGAGAGGGAAATGGCAAAGAAATGTCAAAAAAGTAATCATTAAGGAATGAGTTCTCATGGCAAAAGAAAAAAGGAAATGCAGCAATGTAAGAAAGTTTTATATATGGATAAGAAGGAAGACAAATATGAGAAACATAAACATAAGTCAAGTGTTTTTGCAGATTCAGTCTTGCCAAAACCAGGAAAATAGTTAGAGATGTGTATATGAAGGCACTCAAATAGAATCTTGATTTGACTGGAGACATAAATTCTAGCCTCATTAATATTGTTTGTGAAATGTAAATCAGTTTAGCATAACAAATAATCTACTTCCTTTTCATTCTTCTGTTAAATTCCAGATGTTAATGGTTATCTGTAAGACCCTACGTCATCTGCAAGGTTGAAGGTGTGTAATAATTTTTTGAGAGCCCTGGAACTGAATTTTCAGAAAGTATTAAGGTGTTTTTCTGCAAGATGGCATATATAAGGTTGCAGGTCTTGATCTCCCATGTCTGATGCAGTGATTCCTTAGTTTGATTTGCTGCTTGATTTGCTTCTCTTCCTCATAATGCAGCTCCCAACATTAGAAAATATTGAGCTTTATAGAATGTGTTGTTTGGTAAGTTGACACTGATTCTGTATTTTGGTTGAATGAGTTGGAATCATTGTTCACGTGTTTCTGGTGCTGTGTGTGTCAGATAAGCTGAAGGGGCAGTTTCAGCTGAAAGGTTGGTCCAGACCATACTGGATTTCTCCTGGCGTCGGTTTGGCCTGTTCAAAGAATTTATAAGTCTCTGTTCATGCATAGGAGAGATCAAATCAGCACTGCCATATATACACAAAATAAAAATGGTATCCAGCCTACTTATTTTGTTAACACAATGAAAAGTTGCACTTAGAGGAACATGCAATGTTTACTGCTCTAAGAGCATCTGCACTGTGCTGGCTATAAATCTGTTGTTTCATCTAATCCTGCTAAAGAATTTGTGGTTAGAATACTGAAAAAAGATCCTTTTTTCCTGAGTGGCTTTGTTATTTTGCTGCTTACCTATACAGAACAATCTTTGAAAGGTACTGTGAAAAGATTAGTCTTAGAAATGTTGTATTTGGGAGACTTCTGCTTAAGCTGCTACTTGGAATAAGACAATCACTAGCATTGGGTCAGGTCAGTGACTTTGAATAGAAAAAACCTCTTCTGTTAGTAACCTCTTCCAGTGCTACACTGCTCTTCTAATGAAGAATATTTTCCTAATGACCAATTTTAACCTTCCAAGGGACAGTTTTAGGCCATAGTGCCTTCTATATCATCTGTGAAGAGTTTGATTCTATCATCTTTGTCACTTCATGTAGTTACAGGCTCCCAGTAGATCCCCCTTGAACTCCTCTTTACCAAAATAAACAAGCCTCTTCTCCAGAGCTGTAGCCTTCACTGGGCCCTCTCCAGTTTCTCAATGTCTTTGAACTTCAGGCCCAAAGCATTATTAAAGGTGAGGGCTCACAAGCACTGAGTGGAAAGGGGTGTAATGACTTTCCTGGATCTGCTGACCACATTGCTCATAATGCAGTTCAGTGCAACTGTTTACATTATTCATTATAAGACAACTTTATTATAAACAGCTCAACAGCCACTGTAACTTCCATATCCTTTTCAGCAGATCTGAAAGAAAAAGTTCCTTCCCTGTCTGCACTGGTGCATTGGGATTTTTCTTCTCAGGTGCAGAATGTTGCACTTACAGAAATTTCTGAAGCAGAAGCCTCAAAAAGGCTTGCGTAGGCTTCCTGTGTCTCATGGTGTTTGTGAGTTGAAGTTCCACCAGTCAGCACAGCAGCCACACCTCCCAATTTTGTACCATCTCAAAATCTACTGAGTGTACATTCTGTCTCCTTATCTGGGCTATTGATGAAGATACTGATCAGTGCCTTCATAGCAGTCTATTTGTAGTCCATACTGTGCTCATTTCCAGACATCAGCTGGACATTATTGACTCTGTTCTTTAAGCTTGGGATTCTGAACAATCCAGCCCACCTACAGTCCTTTCATTCAGCACATACTTCATCATATTATAAGTGATCATGCTTTTGGAAATGTGTCAAAAGCCTAACTAAAGTAAAACTCCATTGCATTCACTTCCCTCCCTTCATCTGCATGCCCAGTCATTTCGCTTTAGTGGGCAACCAGGTTGGTCAAGCATGATTTGCTCTTGATAAATCCTTATTGACTTTTCTTGATTATTGTCTTGTCCTTTACATGTTGGAAATTGATTCCAAGAGGACATGCTCCACAATTTTTCCAAGGACTAAGGTGAGGCCAACCGTTGTATTGTTCCTTAGATACCCCTTCTCACTCTTGTTTAGTATGTATGTAAAATTAACCTTTCTGCAGTCTTCAAGGATGTTCTGTAATAGCAGTGATTTTTCACAGGTGGTAGCCAGTGGTGTTGCAATCACCCTGTCAGTTTTTTCAGCACCCATAAGTATATCCCATGTGGTCCCATGTGTTTTAACACACACTGCTTCTTCAGGTGTTCACAAGCTTGTGCCCTTCCCCCCTTCCTTCCCAAAGAGTACATACGGGGATCTGGAAACAGAGTTGGCCTAAAAAGTGAGATGCAAAAATTAATTCAAGTGCTGCAACCTTTTCTGTATCATGTGTCGTTGCCTTATCTCCCTTAGTAAGCAATAGACCATTTTTCTTGAATCTCCTTTTGCTGCTCCGCATATTTATAAGACTGCTTCTTGTTACCCCTTAATGTCCCCCATTAATTTTTGCTCCAGATGGGGTTTTGTCCTTCCTAGTTTTGTTTGTATGCCCAAACAATGATTGTGTGCCTGTCTTTTGTTTCCTGCCATTGTTTCCACACATGTGCTCTCCATTTCCACCATTTCCACCTCCATATGTGCTTTTCCCATTTTAGTTCATTAAGAAGCTCCTTACTCAGCCAAGTGGACCTTCTCCCTACCTTGTCTGTATGCGCTGATTCCTCATGTATATCTGGGTTAGGTCCCTGTTCTATGGCAAAGTCCCTCCCAACCCTAGATTAGCAAATCTCTTCCCAAAGATTTCTTCCCCATCTCTGCCAGGTAGACCTGTTCTCTAAGTTGTCTGTCCTCATCAAATTTTGCCATGAGCAAAATAGTTGAAGCCCAGCTAATGCCACCAAGTATGTGACCATATGTGGGCTCCCTGGTACACCTGCTGTTCTCAGGCTTTTCCCTTTTGCCATAGGATTGAAGGGAAACACCACCAGAGTTCCTGTCCCCTTCACCCTTGCTCAGGAGCCCTACAGTCACTTTTGAACTTAAGCAGTTTCACATCACCCTGTCTCTGGTGTACACATGAACACACAGGAAAAGAGTCAGAACAATAGGTGACTCCAAACAGTCTTTTGCATCACAAACTGAGGCTCCATACAAGCAAGAAACCTCCGTAGTTGACAAGTCTTGCTGGAAGAGTCACCTATGCACTGTCACTCATCACTTTTCCTTGGTAGTGCCCTGATACAGTGTCCAATCTGACTCCTTCCTCTGTGGGAGCTTGTTCTTACCCTCGGCTGACTGGGCCCTGCAGCACTGGGCAAGCCTTCTGCTGCCAGAAGTCACAAGTTTAACGTTCCCTCACTCTTATGGCCTTCTCCCCACTTTATCTTACCTTGGTTGCACCTTTCCTGTCTGTCACATGAAGCTTTACACCTGGAAAGGCTTTGTCAATCACCTGTCAGTTACCCCAGTGCAGTAAAACACACCTGGCTCTTCTTATCGCTCCTCCCCGGCTGCTGGGGAGCTACAACAGAGAAAACCCCACATCAGGGAGGTCTCAGAATGTGCACAGAGGTTGTCACAGTGCCACTGGTGACAGCAGAGGTGGAGGTTACGCCTTGTAGCAAGTCATCACCATTTGAGTGTTGTCTAATTGTGCAAAAAGCCCTGGGTCTCTTGTGTGTCAAGTGCCAAGTCAACTGTCTTGCCTATTTGCCCATCCCACTGCCAGCACTCCTTAGTGCCCTCCCGTGGGTGCCAGATAAGTTAGGAGCTCCAAATCCATTTAGCCTTGTGCAAGATTTCCCACTTGGAAAGGAGACCTCTTGAACTGTCTATGACTCCCTGACCACAGCTCCCTCCTTTATGCCTGCTGGGTCTGCTGAGCACTGCTCCTCCCCATGCTGGATCCCAGTGAGCGGAAGGAACGGGGGATATAGTTTAATCACTGCTCTTGCTTGCCAAGAGTAGAGGTACTGTTGTATAATTGAAAAGGTCAGTTCCAGACTCTGTTTGGGTGGATTCAGCTGTCCAAAAGCATTTAAAGATCCGTTTACTGCAGTTCTCACCTAAGAATAAGAAAAAAAATAGTCTAGGAGACAAGGAAATATTTATTAAAATCAGTTACATTTTCTTATTCACCTGTAGGAGGTAAAGTGGGTTCAGTTACTGGCTAATGATTTTAGAATTTGATTGGTTTATTTTATAGGAATATACTCAAATATTGTCACCTTTCCCTATCTTACAGCTGCACTTGCAGTGCCAATGGCAGTTTAAAATTTATGGTAGATTATTTCTTGCAGTCAGTAGCTGTTTGTACTAGAAAAAGGTCTTCTGCAGGAGCATCACTTGAATAGAAATGTCAATGCAGATATGTTTGTATAGGCCATGACAGAATGGCAGACTTTGAATGAGGTCACTCAGCAACTCTAAATTGGCAGATGAAATCAATCCCTTTGAGGTCTAAGTAGTCAAAGGATGAGGATAAGAAGAAAAAGGTGAGAGTACATAATATAAAGAAATTGCAAGGAAAAAATGTTTCATATCTATTAGGTGTAAGGGAATGCGTATAGGCAAAAAGTGATACTGCTACATCTTACAAATGCTACATTTACATTGCTTTTTATTCATCAATTGCTTTTGGATTTCTGATATATTAGTGCAAAGTTTCCTTTTTTGGGTTCTGACTTGGTTTCTGATGGAGATTAAAATCATTTATACCTTTAAATCAAGACTGACTCATTCTATTTATTCTTGCTGATCAGTTTTGGGTTTTTTTTTCATTGAAAAAGTAATTCACTCTCTAATGCTCAGTGATCTCCATCAAACAAGACTGTGATAGAAAATAAAGCTCCAAAGAAAAACAGGAGGCTAAAAAGTTACTTTGACTTTCTCTGAATATCTTCAATTAAATTGCATACTTAAACAAAAACCTGCTTAATACTGTTTGTGACTTAGCTTTGAAGGATTTTTTTCCAAAGGATTGTTGACCTTCTGCAGTATGGTCTTCAAAGTCAAAACTAGATGGATTTGTAAATCAGCAAAGGCATTCAAGGAGACAAATTCTTAGCTGAGGTAGTTCCCATTACTTAGATAGGGCATGTGTCCATGGCTAGGTACTAATGCTTTTCCTGGGCCTTAAAATAAATTTTTTTAATTCCTATTTTAAATTATACTTGATGCATATTTTTAAACATAACTGGATAATTTAGAGTAACTGCTTTATAGTGTGTGTGTTAAACATAGTTTTCACCAAAATATTATGTATGATGGTGTCTGAAATATTATGTCTGATGGTGTTGGCTGTGCACAGAAGTGTAGGGATTAAATACAGATAGAGGATGATGTGTTACAAAAATAAATGTGCCAAAATATATGGCAGTAATGCATCCTTGAGATTCAATACTAAGTCTCATGAAATATACCCTTTGAAATTCAAAAAAAGGTTTCAAAGGAATAGCTGAGGAAATTACTCTGGCAGAAATTGGAATTTTTCTCATTTGGTGAGTTCTTTCAGCCAGTGCTGTGGTACTGTGTTTGCACAAGTGAAACCAGGTAGCTGGTCTATAAAAGAATTCTGAATCATTAACCCTTCTGAGGTCAATGTAGATAGATTTTTATTTCAGTCCTCTAGAAGGAAAAAGAGTAGTACTGATAAACACTGAGATATTAAAACCAAACCCTATTTCCATGAAATGACGAAACTTTCCAAGAACAAAGGAATATAAAAAGTTAAAAGAGGTCTAAGCATGTCAAGGATTAACCTGCTTTTACTCTACATTATAGAAATTCTGGGGGTTTAATGCTAACAATCTCTTCATTGTAGGAGGAGGAATTAGAGGCCCAGATTTCATTCCTACAAGGACAGCTAAACGATTTGGAAGCCATGTGCAAATATTGTGCAAAGATGATGAACACGCATCTTGGTAAGTGCACTTCCTTGTATTAACCTGTAAATCTTTGCAAAGGCTCTTTCAGTGTTTGTGTTAGAACTAAAACAATATTTATGTAGTACAGTGCATATTATTTTATAAGCCATGATGAAGATTGAATTGATGTACTGAGTTGTTCTATCAGATGCTGCCAGCCACTGTATCTTTATTCTGTCATACTTTTAAACTTGGGAGTAGGATAGCCACTGATGTTAGTAAGAAGCAGAGGCATTTTTAAAGAGATGCCTTTGATTTCTTGTATTGTAAGAAACTTGTTGGAGCTCAAACCATGTGAACTTACAGACTTGAAGTCCATTTGCAATTCAGCAGTCCCACAGTGATACTTGCTGTGTGCAGCAATAGTTGTATAAGATTCATATACTTTCATTAAAAGTAGCATTTTCATAATCTACAATTGCCTTTGATATGTTAAAATGTTACTGTAGGCTGTCTTAAAACAGAAGAACTATAGTAAGATAAAAGTCAATACACTGGGAACAGAATCAGCAAATACTCTTGTCTAAACTTCTGCCTACACATTGCCAAGACAAATCAGAGAAAGTAAATGAAACCTTCACTCAGATCAAGTGTAAATATTTTTAAGCAGATTTTTGATAAAAGTTGTGTTTTTGAACTGTGTTGAACTGAACTCTAAATGTTAGTACATTTAGTTATGTGAAAAAGCACCACTGTTGAGAAACCAGGGCAAAACTGCAATAATTTTAAGATTTATTTATGGCCTGCAATATCTGAGCAAAATAAATGAAAACTGAATATTTCAGTGGGTAGAACTAAGCATGTGATAACTGTGTTTGCCAGGTCAGAAGGGTCAGCTGTATGAAAACCATATTGTATTTGTATTTTCTTTTATGTGAGTGTTTTACTAGCCACTGTTATAAAACTGGGAAAAGTTATAAATATTGTATTGCTTGAAAGTTGGGAATCACAGCCTTGAAAAGCCAAGTGTAAACCTCTAACCCCGACAGCTTTAGTCTGATGTATTGTGTTGCTTTTCTGAAGGCACATGACTAATGATGAGATTAGAAGCAAGCAAAGGGATAAATTATTAGCTACTGAAATGATGGGGAAAAGATTGCTGTGTCAAGAAGAAAAACTGAAGTTTCTTTCCTCTGGGAAAGAAGATGAGGAGTGTTTAGCAAGGGTATCTGCTCCAAGCATAAACATTTCACCAAGTATAGCTGCACCAGAGATCAGAATAAACCCAGACAAAGCTCCTTGAAGCAGTCTCCCTTTCAGCACTGGATTCATGAACTGAAAGCATATGATCTGTGATCGTATCCAGGTATTAAATTCTTTTTCCCAAATATTTGAAACAAAAGCATTTAGGGCTAGTAGTCTCCCAAGAGCACTGTGGAATGGTTTGTTGCCCTCACAGGGCAAGGAAAGCCATCCTTTACAAAGCTTTGGCTTTCAGGGGTGTGCTGGGTGACACCCCTGCAACATTCTCAGAGCCTGCCAGCCTAGTCTCTTCCACATCTACTCCCTGTACTTCTTCACAATATTCCTGCATGTCTTGTCAACATCACGGACTAATAACTTTGTAAATTTGTCTTACACTTTGTGTGTTTATATCCTATAGAGATTAACAGTTATGTGTGATAAACAGCAAAAGAGAGACAGAGACACCAGCAACCTTCACAGCCTCTGCACTTGTAGCAAACTGATGAGTTTAGGTATGCCCGAATCAGCCAGCAGATGATCCACATGAAGGCAGGAAAAAAAAAAAAAACACCAGGATTCTTGCTGATATGCAAAATCCATCTGACCTGAGATCTGTCTGTCCATGCAGCACACGCCAGCAGGCTGTGCAAGAAAATGGATTCTCTGTTGCATCACAGAACACCCCATGAGGATTATCTCCAGAGTCCATACACTGCTCTGGGCTTCAGAGAAGGGCAACAGAATAAAGCTCAAGAGCCTATCTGGTAATTTATAAAGAGAAAAATTAGCAGGGGCTGCTGCAGCACCTGATCTGGTTCTCCCCAGGTATCCGTTTACCCATGAAAACAGCTTTGTTTCAGAAACTGCAGAGCAGATGAGTTATATCACCCCTCTTGTAAACTGTCAGAACACTTCAAGGATATTACTTCTTCGTGAAATTTTTCTGGGGCTGAATTTTTCTGACTTCATCACCCAGCTATTGGCTCATGTAGCATTTTTAACAACTAAGTCAAAAATCGTCATTTAACTTACTTATATGCAGTAATAAAGTAATCTCTCTTCACTGTCTTTGCTAAGTAGAACACTGTTTCATTTTATGTGGGCTATTTTTTAGACGAGATAATTTTTGTGGTCTTCCTTTGAATTCTTCAGGATTTTCATATGCCTTTTCAAGTGGCTTAATTGTATCAGCATATGCTGTACCAGCACTGGGCCCAGAAAAATGGTTACTTAGCACAGGGAAGGTCATTGCTCTACTCTCATGTGGCATTGCTCTTTTTAAACATTTGTAATGCAGCATCACATTAGTGCTCTTTGATACAGTGATAGTTTGAGGTGATAATATGTTATGACCTTTAAAATTTGGTGAATCACAGCTTTCTAAACAGAGGCATTTATCTTGTGGGTAAAATCAGGAAATGTTTCTTTCCGTATGTGTTCCTTGTATTTGATGATATTAAAATTCACTTCTTGCCATTTGGCATTTTAGCTGAATAATTCAGGTAACTCTATGATGTACTAAGTTTTCTTGTGCCCTTCTAACTGCAGACATAACCGTCATATATTTTATAGTTATCTAAATTGTTGATAAAAACATGAAGAGATTTAGAAGTTGAGGAGCCGTAGAGAACTAGTTCTTTCAGCAAATAGACAACATTTCTATGAATGATGAATATATCAGTCAAGCAGTCAAGCCTACCTGCCTTTTAAATTTGATGAAATTTAAGGGCTTATTCTTAAAAACCTCCCTTTTTTATAGATTGATTTTGTAAACTTGTAAGACATTATTACTCAACCAATATTCTTTTTCCTGTATGATGCATTACATTTGCAGGTCACATTATAACAAAACAGTATTAATACAGGCTTATAAAAATATGTATCCAGTGATCATATGCCACATAATTATCACAATATCAAACAATTACAGAATATTCTTCTCATGGTTTATAATGAGACAGGTGAGGGTTTTTTGGCTGTCTTTTCTCAGGTTCTTTCCCTTACAAGGGGGATCCAGGCAACAGTCAGGTGCAGTTACTTCATGACAGAGATGATGTGTTGTAGCTGAGAAATTATCAAAATAACCATGAAATTATCTATGCTGTTTTGAATATGAGGGATAGAATGGCAATTTTTATTTTGTTCATATATTCAAAGATTGTTTCATTAAAAGTTTATCTCCTTCTGTAAATAAACCCCACAGTCTACAACATGGCAACGACATAATTAGCTGCTTGTAATATCGAGGCATGTTACCATGGGAATGAATGATGGTTCTGAAATATTGCTACTTAGTGCTATGGGTAGAAATTAGAAATAGAAGTTTCATTATTAAAATGGAGGGGAGTAATTTTGTGATCTTTGTCTCTGTCTTAGGGCTGTGCATTAGAAAGAGATTTACTTTTCTTCCCTCTCTCCCTTAACCACTGGAGTACTAGTCAGGGGAAATTCCTTTCAATACCTCCAAGGACAAATGTAAAATTTTAGGTATATAAAACTGAAATACAGGGAAGCAGATTTTACTGTTTCTCCCACCTGTTTTCACAAGCTTGTCATAGCTTTCCAAAAAAAAAAACCAAAAAAAACCACAATAAAAATCTGTGTTCAGTTTTTCCATTATTGAAATAAAGATGCATCCAAACTTGTAAACCTGTCATGTGGCTTTGTTTACAAAATAAATGCAGAATATTACTCAGCTGATAGTGAAAAAGTATCATTGCCATAGCTATCACTGCTCCAGCATCATCACAGATACATTTTCTTGATGTTACTTTCTCAGAAGCACTAGCCTTTTTCAGGAAATAATATTGTCACTGGTGATTTCAGAAATATGGTAATATTCTTCAGCATTTTTCTTTCAGGGAGATACTCTACTGTTAGTGCACATAAATTCCTCAAGGCTCAGTGATTCAAAAAGTTGTAATACATCATTTAAGTATTACAATATTATTACCTGTCATAATGTTACTTCTTTTTTGAAGATTATTTGTTTGTTTCCTCTTTTGTTGCACTATGTGCATCAAGCTAGCAAATGCATTCAGAAAAAGATTTTTCCTAGTAACTGGTAAATGTGACATCTGTCTGATGTCTTAGAGTAGATCATGAAAAGCATGTCTAAGAGACATGCACACAAACAGCACTCAGAGGGCCCTATAGTATCTGCTGGAAGATTCCTCTCTTGTCCTTCACATTGGACATGGGACTGAGTTTCAGGTGTTTGTTCAGCATTAAGTCAGTCTGGAATGTCTGAAAGAACAAAGTTTTGTTATATCCCAGGCTCAAGCCAACCAAGCACTGTTAAATGGCAGTTCAGGTGACACCAGCTGATGACACATCTGACACCATCTGCTATTCAGGTATCTTTAGGGTTTGGACCACTGGGCCACAATTTAAGTGCAACTTCTTAACAAAAATTAAATTAAAGCCCTGGAGAAGTATCAGCCTGTCATGGGATTAATTTGGTCTTTCTCGGCTAACGCATCAATTAATGTTGGGGGGTTATTTTTATTGTGAGATAGGATTAAAAAGGAAAGAAAACAAAGCAAATTTAAACTTGAAAACATACAAGAAAAAAACTTTATTAACAAATTAAAAGAGGAAAATTATAATAATGAGATAATCAGAACCAAATTCTAGATAACCTTTCTTTTTTTTCCACTGAAAATGCAAAGATAAAACTCACGACTTTTAGTCGGTTTACCACCTTTAAAAAAAATAGTCTTAACTTCAATTCACCTGGGGAGAAGAGTTTCTCTTGTTGTGCTATGGAGACCTTTCTCACAAGAAAACAGGTTTTCTTGATGTTTTGTCA
>VZTB01003975.1:2762-74044 GCA_013397245.1 Thryothorus ludovicianus | reverse complement strand
AGTTAGTTCAAAGTAGCTGAGTAGACAGAGTTCGCTGTGGGCCATACGAAAGAGAGAGGCTGTGGCTGCCGGCACCATCCTGGCTGCTGCAGTCGTCAGCCACATGGCTGCTCCGATCCTCCAGCCACGTGGCGGCTCCTTTGTTTCACAGTTGTTTTTAGTTTCAGAGTCCTTTCTGGCTTCGGGAAGCCCAGTGAGTTCTCTGGTAATTAGTAGTTCTCTCACTACCCCTCTGGGAAAAAATTTCAGCCAGGCCAGAGAGATCAGATCAGCCCAGGCCCGGCCACCCGGGGCCAAGCAGGGCTGACCCAGACCCCGCTGGGCCTGGCCCTGCCACCTCCTTCCAAGGCCGCAAGTGAAGGGCCCCCTCCTCCAGATTTTGTTTGTTTGTTTGTTTCAAGAATATGTCTTTGCAAAAAAATGCAGCAGCCTCATTGGTTAAACAATGCCACCCCACGACACAGCCCTCTATAGGCAAGTACCAATATGGCAGATTGTGGAGGTTCTATATTAACTTACCAGTTTAATTCCAGAAAGAAAAGTGCTGCATTTCAAAATGTTGTCTCTTTATATGGGACAGGAACCAGTCCATCAACATCTGAGACAGAGGAACCTACCATTTGTTTCCAAGAGAGACATACTTTCAGGCCTCCAAGTGTGGAAAAGTTTACCAAATAATTACACATGTAGCACAGGAAGTCCTTCTCATGAGAAGCAATTTAAAGGAACATTGGTTCAGTATTAACTTGGATATGGAGATCTTTATATAGAAGCTATTTTTTTTTGATGGGCAATTTATCAGGTTATAAAAGTAGAGAAATTAAGGTCATTCCTCACTTACTTTTGCTTAAGGGCAGCACTATGTAAATGCAGAAGTTTGTTTCCCCAGCTAGCTGAGATTCAGAAGTAATTTAGCTGCTTTCTTGCTGCACAGAGCCTCAGCTAATAAGCCCTGAGGATTCATGCCAGTTCTGCAGAGCTAGCTCACAGGGTTCTGCACAACACCCTAGAAATATGTGCAAAGGTACCCAATTATACAGAGGAAACATAAGTCTGCCTGGTTTTATTAATTTCACCTTCATACTGTTACTGCTTAACTTGAACCAGCTGCCAGAGGGAGATTCAGGTGGGTTTCAGAAATATGTTGCTCAATATCCAGGTCTTTAAATCACTTTTTGTCTTGGAGGCAACATTGCAAAAACCTCTTAGCTTTGACCCACATCTAGTAAGTTTATGCTTAAGCATCATGGCTTCACTAAGCCAAAGCAAATAAATCCTTCTCTGAGCTACCCACACAGGGCTGCTGGCTTTTCTTTGTGGTGCATTTTCCAATTTTACTCTTGCTGTCTGTAATATGTTGCTATGTCCTTCACCAGTATTCCAGTACGTCTCTACCTCTCTATTGTGGAATTATGGAAGGCATGTGGAAAAGTGAAGTTTTCATCTCCCATTCTTCTAAACACCACCAGCATCCTGCCTTTGGAATGGCACCACAGCTTTCATAGATAGCTTGTAAAAAACTGTATGTATTTACAAAATGCCCAGAAGCTATAGCACCATGGTAACAAGAAAAAAGAAAACCAATCTTTTGAGGGTTCTTTGGATGGGATCACAGGACATCCCTGCCACAAACATCAAGCAGTGTTGGCACTTGTGTATTCACTAGCATTTCCTGACATCTCCCAGACAAATATTATTTGGAAGACTTACTAAAAACAGTCCAAAGCCACCTTTTCACTGTGATTATTGCAAGCACCGTGAACAAGGAAGAAAAAAAATATAAAAATGAAGAAAAAAAATTTTACAGAATGTAGTTGCCACTATAATTTTAGTTGTTGTGTGAAATAACACCTTTAAAGGTTTAATTAGACTAATTTCATTTCTCCCTCTCTTAACAGTCAGTGCAGTTGTTATAAGGATGCATTTTATTATAAGGATCATTTACAGTGGGGAAAGGAGAGGAGAAAGTTGATTTAATGCTCAGTATTTAGGGACTGACATACTGCCCAATATAGATCTGGACACAGTGCTTATTAAATGTATGCAAGATAATACTGAATTCTTGTTTTATGTGTCATGTGATGAGATGAAAGGTTATTTTTGTAAGGATAAAATGAAATGGAAATAATTTTATTGCTCTGCACTGAATTGAAATACTTCAATTGAGGAAGTTAATGCATTAAATGACTTCTCTTATGCTTGCAACATAAATAAAATAATCCATGGTTTATAAATTTAGTGTGATTAGAAATGCTATCAGAAAAAAGGCCACCTCAAACACAGGACCACGAGTCTAAGGGATTGCTGTATTTGGTAAGAAATAATGACGTAAATTAACCTATAAAAACAGCATATAAAGAAAGAAAATTAGCAAATTTATTAAATAAAATGTAGGAATGTTTACTGAGAAACAAGTATTTGTTGTATAGCATAGTATACGACAAATATGTGTTGTATAGACTTTCAGACTGTCACTTCTGGTCATTTTATGGATACATATATATATATATATATAAAGAATAAAAGTGTAATTGTTCGTGTTCCATGAATTTTAACCACCTTTTTGTCACTTAAGGGTAGCTCTTAAAGTCAAAAACAACTGGTTGAACTCAGAGCAAGCCTACTTTCTATAACAATTGTGCCAGCCCTGAAAGTCCAGCTGTGGTAGGCACCTACAGATGTTTTCATCCCAGTAGTCTGACTAAAAGGAGATTAAAATAATGACGCTTATACAGCCCCTCATTACCCGATTAACAACTGTCCTTGCAGCTTTGAGTGAATTCCCATTGCTTCCTCCCTACAGCTCAGAGAGCATCTCCCTTATACTGAAGTACACTGACAATCCACCCTTTCCTTCCCAGCATCTCTTAGGCACTGATTTCTCTTCCAGTTCCAGCTTTAAGGGGATAAAATCTTAGCAGAAGTGAAATTGTTGTATGCCTAAATTGTTAGTTTACCCATTCTTTCCATAAATATACAGATGTAAGGTATATGTTTAGCATAATCTGCTTACTGAATGCAAATTAGAGTTCACAGCTAAGAATTGGTTGTGTCTTTGAGCAAGGGATGGACAAGATGACTTCATGACCCTACCAATCTCCTTCTTGGTACATCTGCAATTCTGTGCCTTGCTGTGAGTTGATGATTGATAACTTTTTACTACTATTTCTCTGATGTCATGAACATTACCATATTTTAAATATTGATAAAGTGTTGGTGCTCCACAGGACACATGAATCAGAAGTATAAATACATCACTTATATTCAACACTGTAAAAATACATAATTTATATTGAAATAAGTGTTTTAAAGAATGCAGAGTTTCACAGATAATTTCATACTTCAGATTTTTGAGGTCTTTAAGTTCTTTAAGACTCAAATGTGGCTAAATGATGCTAAGTGATAGTGTGTAATTGTTACTATAAGTGTTGGCATTCACAATGAGATAGATAAATGAAAGTTAGGCTACTTAGCAGTATTGCCTTCATCAACACTTAGATCACAAACACTATTGTTTTAGAAGGGAATTTAACTGCTATCATTTGTTTTTTTAATGCTGGAATGAAAATGCAGTAGTTGGAAATCCTGAGTTGCATTATTAAACAGCAATATCACTATGTCCTGCAACATAATCTTTCTAGAAAGGCCACAAACCAACGTTAAGGTCCAGAGTTCATTTTCATGCTCATCATACCAAGTTCAGGTAGGAAAGCAGTATTTGTTGTGAAAAGAGAGAAAGATTATCAGAAGATAAAGTCCCAGTCTGTCCTTCTAGTCCCTTAGTGTTCTTGAAAAGGCAGTCTTGCTGTCACTAGTATATTGTGCAGGGAATGTTGGAAACATTTTATGTAAACCCTGATTTCATACAGACAATCAAACAAAATTACTGGAGTGTGAGTCTGGAGAGTTGGTTGTGCCTTGATATATATGGGAACATTGGGATTTTTTGGCTTTCCTCTTTTGGAGAAATAAAGAGGTGTAGTAATGCCCTCAGTTCTCTCCCTCCTGCCTACGATGGAAGTGAGAAGGTAGTTTTGCATTCTGAGTTTGAGCTGTCTTCTCAGTAGTGAGAACAAGGGTGGATAAAGTCAATTTAACATGACTCTGGCACTTTTGCTTGTTCACAAGTCATTGATCAGGAGCTAGTAGTAGAAAAGCAGCATTCGTAATACAGCTTGCAGCTATTTCGAGTTAGCTCCTCTCAGCAAGAGTTATCTTCCTGGAAAGGCCCCTCAGAGACCAGCTTAAAATAGAAATCATTAGGAGGGAGATGCACTGCAAAAGCAGCAAGCAGTGTGGGAGAAAACAAAGAACCTCAGAGAAGTTTGGTTTTATCCACATCCGTCTGATTTTATGTCAAGTGTGTTTTGTGTCTTCATCTGGCAGGGTGTTTGTCTCCCAGCTCCTCGGTGGAGGGAATAGGTGCAGATTTGTCTTCTGGATGGATGGGCATGAAGAGATGCCTGAGGGGACCTTGTCTACAGCAGACAGGTTTTCCCATTCATTTAGTGCAGCTCTGGTTTGGTTTCTTGCAAAATCTGTATTGAATGCAAGCAAAATTTTCAGTGAAAGTTAGTTTATTTAATAAGCCTCTAAAATAATTATGCCAAGCCTAACAGCTTTTCCACATTCAGGGAGGAATAGCCCCTTTCCCTGGCCTGGGAACTCAGCAGTGACTGCTCACACCATCATGCAATATGGAGCATTTCAATCATAAGAGAGCATAAGCTTTCTCTAATTTTCCTGCTAGAAGCTGCTGTGGATGTTTTTCCTCTTGTCGCTACAGATAGCATGTCTTCAGTTTAAAATTTAGCAATTTAATGTAGGGAAAGGAAATAGAAATCCTGATTTTTTTTAAAAATTACTTCTGCAGTGAGTGTGCATGTAAAGTGGTTCACAATTTGACATAAATGTAGGAGCAAGAAATGAAAAATATATTTCATCTTCATTTTTAGCTGTTTCAGCTGTTGCTAACAAATTCACTTCCTGCAACGGCATTTCTCCATATTTTTTGAAAAAGGAACACGAATGCAATCATTTGCATGTTCCTGTTCTGTAGTTGTAGTTGGATTTAAGGTATATCAAGGCAGCTGATCACAGTTTCACTCAGGCAATAATTATTGATTTACTGATCTAGTAGCTATCAAACTTAAACAAGTTTGCTCACTTAAGAATAAGTACCCAAAATTAATTCTAATCCATTATATAAAAGGCATCCTTTGAGAAGTGAATCTGTTTTGAGGGCATCCATCAAAGTGGATGATGTTGCTGACTTCTGAAGAGAACAACTGGTTTAACAGCTCCAGTATTTCTGAGGCTTAGTCAGGATCACAGTCAGGGTATGACAGTTCATTTTGTGATAGTCAGGCGTTTGTTAGCACTATTTTGAAACTAATCCAGTGTCTTGTAATGGCAGTCTGGTATCTCGTACGTCTCACAGCAGTGCTCTCACCAGCAGGTGAGAAGTTGCAGAATTCACTTTTTGTTTTCCTCTACTAAGAACTTCATTGAATAAAGAAATATCGTCTTTTTCTGCAGAATACATTTGGCATCAACTAAGTGAAATCTTAAAAAAAAAACAAGGCAGTCAGGAATATTTGACCTTTACCTTAGTTTTCTATGTATGATAGGATTTTGATAACTTTTGAAGAACAACAGCTATCCTGGTAGATTAATATTTATAGCACAGAATCAAACTGGACTCAGTTTTGAGTAATATAGAAATCACATCATTGGTTTGTTTGATTCATTGTATCAGTGGGGTATTTTTAAAAGGTAGGAAGGTGTTTTCAGTTCCAAATTGACATGGGCAGGGTTTTTTAAATGTGGTTACTTTTTTATTAAAAAAAAAAAAACAAACAGCTGTGAGGTAGTGATATAGAGCAGCAGATAAGGAAAAAAAAATCAATATGTGGCCAATTCATTCATATACATGAAGCACTTCTCTCACAGTACAATAACATCTCTTATGAAAGAATAATTATATTATACATCTCAGCTTTAAGTAAAAGTCCTTCAGCTAGGTAATATCATATCAAATATGCTTCCTAGCACTCCTGAAATAGTATCTTTTAAAGTATTTCTAGTTGCAAGGGTATCTTTTTAGATACATAAAGGTAAAATCAGCTTTTGTCTGCACTTGAGAGCTTATTTTCCCTCTTCATCTCAGCGACTGACTGCCCTATGAGGTCCCTCCAGCAGTGGAAAAAGCTTGGATGAGAGTTCCCCCAGTGAGGGTGCAGCACCCTGGTACAGCCATTCACAGGAGAGCAGCTGCAGAGCACATACCAACTTCCTTGCCATCCCTCCTCCTCCCACCTCTCTTCCCAATCCATATGGATTTCAAAGGGTGGTCCCAGCAGAAGGATGTGATCAAGGAGGCACTCATTCAAAATCATATTGCCTGTGTGCTTCACTCATCTATGGATTTTTTTTTTTAAATTCCTCCCTCATTAGCCAGAGAAGAAGAGTGAGCACTGGTAAATTTGGTTTCCACTTATTTGAAAGTTAAAAATCTTTGCATTCAAAAGAGATGAGGGTGGCAGATTAGAAGCCATATGCAGTTTAAGGACATATTTAAGAAAAGGATTCATTGCCAATTCCACAAGGAATTCTATCTTCCTTCTGTTCCATTGCACTAGAGAAGGACATCCCAATTTATGCCTTTATGCTTCAGTTGCTGCTTATTGACTGTGTTTCCTACCTTTTTGCTTTTAATCTTTTTTTCCTTTGAAATTAATATTAAAATCTGGCATTACTCTTGCTAAAGTAAATATGTGATGTTACTAACATTTCTGTTAATTTTTACTGCTGGGTAACTATCATGTTCCATTCATAAGTTTTTAGAAATTTCTTATGCAAAGCTGAGTTATGGTATCTTCACTCATGCTCTTGGCCTTGATCACATCACCTTGAGTTTTGTCAGCTATTGCCTTTCATGGCTCTAGACTCTTTCATTCCTTCTGTGTCTCATATTGCTTTTTAGCGGTTCATTTAGTACTTAGACATGGATCCTTTCTCTTCTTTGCCCTTTCCATTCCTCCTTTATACCCATTACTGATTTCTGGCCTCGACTCAATTTCAAACTTGTGTTTTTACACAAGTTTTAAATCTATCCTCCACTTCTAATCTTTCTTGTCCTGTCTCTCACATCTCATTATTTTGCTATTTATTCTGTAAACACAAAACTCATACCAAATTACTCATTGCTTCTACTTGAAACTTCATATTGTGTCAGAGCTGGCAGTGTCATCATATTTGTCCTTGTCAGGATCATCTGTTAAAACAGTTCTGGCTTTTCACTGATTTGTGCCCTGAACATACAGGATGTTGTTAAAAGCAAACAAATGCAATGCAGGTGTGGATTATTGGTACAAAGCTCTAGTTGTAAAGTGCCTGGGGTACAGATACTCGTGAGTAGCAAAGCATTCTTCCCAAGTGAGTGTCACTGAGGGATTTGGGCTCAGTCTTTGTATATAAGACAGGAGTGGCATAAAGGAGTATCCTGTCATTTTCAGTTGACAGATAGCATCTCATTCTGCCAATCTTTCACTAGGAATCTTTGCTGTTTCCCTAAAGAGGAGGAAAGTAGGAGCTAGGAGGCCAGAGCATGATCTAAGTCTGCAGAATTGTTGGAGTTGTGGTTTCTCTGGGTTGTGTTGGAGTGTAGCATTGCCTGGGGTTGTCTCCCTGCAAGCATGCTGTACCAGGGTAGTGAAATGCATCCTTGAAGGACTGCGCTGTGGGTTTGAAAGGCAAGAGTCTCCTGAAGTGTTGGAGGAACTGCATTGCTCCTTCTGTCAAATAAGTTTTGCTCAGCCCCAGCTTTTACCTAAAAGAAAAGGTTGGAAAGGGAATGAAACTTTTTGTAGTCCTTCTATAAAGAAGAGTATTCTAGCATCTGCAGTGGCCATGGGATCAAGATGTGGTATACTGTGCTTCTACCTAAACCTTTCTGTGAGATGCAGCAGATTTCTCTAACTGTTTTTGAATGCTTTCCAAAGCATTTTCAGGGTCAAAACTGTCTGTAACAAAGAGGCTGGTGTGGTCTTCTCAGGGCCACTAGTAACCTGAGTTCCTTGGTACACAGGGCAACAAAAGTCCTGAAGGAGCAGAGCATGGCAGGAGGCTTCCTGGTAGCAGTGCCAGGCTCAGGCTGGCCCCACCTCTGCAGATAATAAGGTTGTCAGTCTCTAGATTTGGGTACAGAATTGTGTTTGCAGGTCACAGAAGTTTGTTTTGAAAGCATCACTCAGCAGTAAGTAACAGCACATTAGCTTATTTAGGATGTTTTCTCTCTTTACCTTTCCTTTCTTTTGATGTTACAGGAAATATTCAGGAAGTTATTTTGCAAGAACGCTTGGAAAAAGAAGATGAAATTCTGGTTTCTTTGGCTGGTTTGAAGCAGGTATTACTGTTGCTTAGCTTAACCCTTTTATGCTCTTCAGAGCTATTAATCCTTTCTCCTTTTTTTCTCCTATTTTATTCTTCTTGTATACTGCTGTTTTGTCTTCTTGTAACTGTTTTAATGGTGCATCAAACCTTGTGGTGTATTTTTATTTGTAACAATAAAACTCAGCTATAAAGAGTTCAAACAACAAGAGTTCAAAATACTGCACAGTGTTTGCTCCGGTGGAAGTTTTGGAGGCCTCAAATCAAAGCTAAAGAAGTGCAACACCGAGTGCTGGACTTAAGCCATGCTATCATTTTTCTTACTGCAAAATGTACTTGCTAGACATCAACTATGCCTATGCCCCTATTATTTCATTGTGACAACACTTAAACATCACTGAATTAAGGGAAAAAATACTACACACATAAAATGAGAATGCTGCTAAGCATCTGCAGTTCTGATTATACTGCCCTCTACTCCTTACAAAATACATTTTATGAAGAGAAATGTGACATGTGTTAAACCTATAATGAAGCAGGGAATAATCTTAACAATTTTATTTGCTTTAGATTTCCTGGATAGTTGTTTTCCAGACTCTAATAAAAACCACATTTCGCTGTTATTTCTCTCTTTAACCAATATAGGTATGCATATTGACTTGCTTCCTATCTTTTCAAAGCAAATATTTTGGGGAAATGGTATATGAAAGCAATCTACACAGACCTTTAGAAAATGCAGACTTCCTTCTAGTTTTTAACTTATATCCTTTCCCTTCCTATTCAACAACAGATCAAGGATATCCTGAAAGGTTCATTGCGTTTCAACCAGAGCCAGTTGGAAGCTGAAGAAAATGAGCAAATCACTATTGCTGATGATCATTACTGTTCCAATAATCAGAACAAGGGGGCAGGTGATGTCCTAAAAGGACCTGTCATGACAAAACAACAGTTCATCTCAGGACAAGAGGTAAAATAAAGATATCTCAAGCAGGCCATTGATGGCCTTGCGTTTTTTTGAGACTTCCTCTAGCATGTCCAGACATTAATGGGACACACCAGCATCCCTGGTCCATATAGAGAATGGGTTCAAAGTGTATCTCTAGCTACTGTCCTACTCTGATCAATTACTTCTATTGTAGCTGTGTGCTCCACACACAGATGTTTAAGTCTGAGTGTTAGGCAGTGTTTGGGGGGAGCTCTTTCACACTGTTGAATCGCAGAATCACAGATTAATTTCCTACAAAAAAATGCAAAAACTGCAGGTAAATGTTCCCATACCAAATGTTCCCACATGATTTTATTCTCATTGTCCTTGTCCTCTAGGATCCCATTATGTAAGAGCTGATTAACTGCATTGCAGTGTATTCATGGCCAGTGCCAAAAAGGAAATAGCACGGAGGCTGCTTTTACCTTCTACTTCATTGTATTGACTTTCTCCTTGAATCTGTAAACAGTGTTTTCACATACAGAGCATACAGTCGTAGGACAAGTTCACAGACAAAAGGCCCTCTCTGTCTAAGACTCAGTCCAACCCAAACGTGATCTTAAAAATAAGTACTTTTGTGCCTGCTCATTTCTATGTTGGAGTTCTATTAAGTCTGATATCCTGCTGCTGATACTCACACTCATAAATCAGTGGCAGCATTATCACCTCAAAGTCTAACTGAGTCTGCAGTCAGTTCACTTTTGACAAATCTACTTTGGCACTACAGGAAATATTTATTCGTTTTCAAATAATGACACAGGGTCATTTTGATTTATTGCGCCCAATCCCCCTGAGTTAGAACACTCTATGTTCAAAAACATATTTTAATTGTATTTCAGTATTAGAGACAATATCAAGATTAATTTTTATACCCAGTAAGGGCAAAGAGCAAAGCTTTGCTAGAAAATTGTCATTGCAATCACTATTTTCTGCCATAATAAAGCCATAGGTTAAACTGATACAGTATATAATGGCCTCCTATTTATACCCTTGATCTCTGAGTATTTTATATTAAGTAGCTCTTGTTTTCTTCCCAAAATGGCAAATAATGTTTTTTTGATGATTTTTCACTTCTAGAAACTAGGTAGAATGCCATATAGCATGGCAGCAAGCTGTTTTTGCGTGTGTGTGTGTGTGTGTGTGTGCAGACCCTGCTGATGCTGGAGAAGCCATTACTCAGAGGCTGCTCTAAACCATGTACATGGACGTACTGATTTCTCTCCAGTGTGGATTTTCAGGACGATTATAGTGAGCTCTGGGCTTATCCCAGTGTGTAGCCAGGGTATATACATCCAGACCCAGGAAATGAGTGGCATCCATGGCTCCCACAATTTCAAGGCTGCTCCTAAGGCAACTGTGAGCAACAGGAGTAGAGGTTGTACAAGCTGAGCTGCTGCAGAGCAGTAATGAGGCATTAGCACTGCATGTTTTACCTTTGGAGGTGCAGTACATTCGTATGGATTAGCCTCCTCTCCTCTTCTGGAAATTCCAATTAAGATAATGAGCAGCAACACCTTTGACAAAAGAAAAAGATTAGTGTTAGAAATGACACTTGAGGAGGACTGGTAGAATCCTTAGTTAGTTAATTAGGGATAGTTTGTCTGTCTTACTGCCCACTAGTTTGCACTGTTTCCTAACAGGGACTAACTTCGTCTGTAACCTTCATCTTTAACCACCACACATAAAATCAAACAAAAAGAGGAGAGCTCTGTACCCCTTTTAATAAAATACAGGAAAACAAAATTACATAATAGCAGACTGTGATAGTAGACTATTAATTGATGGGCTCAGTTGTTGGCCCAGACCAGGCTTTTAGCTCTGCTGAAGAAAAAAAGGGCTGCACTAGTGCCCTGGGTCATGTCAGGAGTGCTTACTGAGAGCTGCAGGGGGGTTAAAAAACAGCCACTTCTAGGTATTTTAATGCATTTCTTGCTAAATAAATTTCTACTCTATTTGCATTTTCTGTGACTTTGGTAATACCAAAGTTATTCTATTTGGTGTGATTTGTACTGTAGAGATTGTTCTTTGCTGGAGGTATAGGGTTATATTCTATTTATAGGACATCTGGAACAGTTACAGGTGTAGCTATACTGTAATTGAGATTAAAATCTGGTCTTTTGTGCTTGGTTGTTATATAAGTATAAATTATTTATCATCTTCACTTTTTTAAAAAGTGTTCTTCCTCTTTTTTGTCTCAAAATCCCTTTCTGCAAAATGAGGATAAGGATATAGCCCTTCTTTAGAAAGGAAAGCTGCAAAATTAAAAATGCAAAAAAAATTAAGATAAAGGCTAAAAGAAATGAAGCATTTTTTGGAATGTGTGGCTTTGGTAGCAGCATGCAGTTGACAAACAGAAGGCTTCTGTTGCTAAATAATGAATGATAATTAACACATTATCTTGCCTTTATGTCTGTTCAAAGAAGGAGGCAAAATGAGCTGCTGTTCTTCTAAGCTTTCTTGAATTGTATCCTTGCAGTTAGTTTTAACTCATTCACAGTGTGAAGGCAAATGAAATAAGCCTGGTCCTAGTAGCTGATATTCATCAGGAAAAATTGTTTAGAGAAGCCATATGGCAACGGGCGTAAGGTTGTTAACTTTCAAAGCTACTGGAAGTATAATTCTGTCATTTTTCATTTACTCAGTAGTGGCAGCAGATGGGAGAAAACATGCTTCACGTCAGCGTGAGTTTCCTGAAACAGAAACAGGCGAAAGAAGAAGGAAGGAGGTATTTTACCTCTGGAAATATCAGTTCCAAAATACCAGTGTATGCTAGGGATAGGAAAACATTTACAGGAAGCCCTTTTATAGGATTTTAGGGTCAGTATCTCTGCTGTGCTGCTTCAGTGAGCTATAGGTCTCCTTAACCAAATGAAAAAGTGTGGGTGGCATGAAGAGTACTGCTGGGAAGCTCAACAGTAACAACAAGAAATTGGGATGAGTAGTTTTCTTTCCTTCATTAAAAAGCAGGATGCTTTTTCAACTGCACTAGAGCACACTCTTGAAAGCAGAATTTAGGAAATTGAGGAGTGCCAGAGACAAAAATACTGATCTTACTGGGCGAGTGTTTCACTAAGATTTGTGTCACCCTACGCAAGGTGGAGGTGTGAGGGCTGTGAGGACTGAAATAAAGGATTCTTGATAGCTCGGAATAATAAAGTGTATAATTTTGAAAAATGAGACAGTACAGCATTCCCTGAGAGCTTTTAAATAGAGTTGTGGAAAGAGGCCGGATGAATTATGTGGCAGTGGTTGTTTAGAGGAATGTATTTTTCTGTTGTACAAGGTGGGGGGGTGGGAACAAAGTGCTGAAATTTTGACTGTGGCATTTAGAGCTCAAAAAAAAGTATCAATAAAGGCTGAAGGATTAGGGTTTGAGAACAGGGAATACTGGTGGATGAGAGGCTGGATATTTCCCAAATGTGCACTCAAGCCCAGAAATCCAACTGTACCCTGGGCTGCATCCAAGGCAGTGTGGCCAGCAGATCAAGGGTGGTGATTCTGCCCCTCTGCTCCCCTCTGGTGAGATCCCACCTGGAGCACTGCATCCAGCTCTGGGGTCCCCAGCTCAGGGAGGACATGGACCTGTTGGAGCAAGTCCAGAGCAGTGTGACATAGATGGTAAGAGGGCTGGAACATCTCTTCTGTGAAGACAGACTGAGAGAGTTGGTGATTTTCACCCTCAAGAAGGCTCCAGGGAGACATAATTGTGGCAGTTCAGTACTGAAAGGGGGCTTTAAAAAGAGATGGAGACCAATTTCATAGCAGAGCCTGTTGCAGAAGGACAAGGAGCAATGGTTTTGAATTAAGAGGGTTGATTTAGATTAGATCTAACAAAGAAATTTTTTTACAATGAGAATGGTGTGAGACAATGGAACAGGTTTCCCAGAAAGGTGGTGGGTGCCCCTGGAAACAATGATGGTCCTGTTGGACAGGGCTCTCAGCAACCTGGTCAACTTGAAGATGTGCCTGTACTTCACTGTGGGTGTTGGATTATGTGACCTTTAAAGGTCCTTCCAGCCCAAACTATTCCGTGCTTCTGTGTTGATGGAGCAGAGCCACGGTTGTGCGCTGCCTGTGTCCTCAGCCCCCTGGAGATGGCAGCTGACTCACTGACAGCTCATGAAGACAGCATTTCAAATAGACAAGATGAAAGCAAAAGGCTAATTATTAACAAATGATGTCTCAGCTTAGAAGTGTTTAAACAGTGAAGTATCTCTCCTTGTAGGACAGAGCTCTGTGGTTTTAACTTCATGGAAACTGCTTGAAGTTTTTGACATTTGAACTACTCTGATTCTGCCTGTATTGGGTGGGTTGGAGATCAATTTTGATAACACTCAGAAAACACCAGTTGTTGATCTTTCTAAAACCAATCTGTTGAGTTTTGTGTGAATATTACTAAGTCTTCTGTGAAGAGAGTTACTGTCAAAAATAATACATGTCAATTTCTATCAGTGTGATGACTGTCTTACATTGGGACAGGTAAAATTTTAACCAAGATACTTCCATTTGAATTATAAATTGTTAAAACTAGTTCATTACAAAACAGAATATTGTATGTTATTAAACCTGTAGTAATATTAATTATATAATATTATTAAACTTGCATACTGGTAGATAACACATGAAAATTAAAAATTATAACAGGATATTGCAAAATTTACTAGAAAGGGAGGTATTTGAATCCTTAATTATATAAATCTATTAAATTGTAAATGTATGTTATTTTAAATTTATTAATATAAATTTGGGCACGATTCTGTATTTGAATATATTCCCTCACTCAGCTGATATTTATCTTGATTGTGATTTCTAACAATTTGTAATGACTGTGTAAATGACAACCAAAGACGTTCAGCTCCCTCATTTCGTCTTGCAGTCATTCATAATCACAGGTGGGTTTTGCTTCCTGAGCTACTCTGCAGTACCGTTTCAAGAACTTTCTGATCTATAATCAGTAATCAAAACAAGAAAATCATTTTCAACTGTAATAATAAATTTTGCTGGTGGCCATGGATTCTGTAACTGCAGTAGTGGCTTGCTGATGCTTGTGGTACTCCAATCTTATACACCATGCCGCAGGTTCACCTTTATCTCATTCAGATTGCTCCTGTTTTTTTTTTTTGTTAACAGTTTTTTTTTTTTTTTTTTTTTAAAGACCTGTAATCTCTTTTCACCCCAGAATGAATTTACTTTTTTTTTCTTTGGTGGGAGGGTTACAGGTGAAGGGTTTGTGTTGCCACAAATGTGGACATAAGCATTTCCCTCTACTTCTCTTTTTTCTCAGTCTTGGATTCATGTAATCAAATATGTTGGCTTCAGCATCACACCACTTCAGGATGCTTGTACCTACAGGCTGTTTGGCAGTTTGCATTATTACTCTGAAAAAATCCTGTATGGAAGCAACCAAGAAAGCACTCATGTTCTTGCCAGAGGAGCACAGCACTAGACAGGAGCTAAATGCAGCTCTTGCAGAAGGAAACAGTGTTGTCCGTTTGGGTTGCAACCAAGCTAAAAGGCTGCCAGTTATCAACAAGTGAGAAATCCCACTCTCCTGTGTATGGCAGTCTCCCTTTCTAATTATATAGAGCTCTGACTGGAAAAGCTGGGATTCTGAGTGTGCTAGTATAATGGAATGTAAGATTGAGACTGCATAGAGTTTTCTGATGCACTGATGCATGGTCTTGAGCCACTGCCTAACTGCTCAGGGACACACATTTCCCAAGGTCTAATCAGACTGAGTTGGGATTCCCAGACCCTCATTTTCTGGAAGAGTTTATAGTCAACAACATTAACCCTGGAAGCTCTGGCAGCCCTGATTTTTTGAACCCAAACTGGTGTGCACTAAACCAGGTCTATGGGTGGTTCAGATTTCACCGGTCAGGGTTTTACTAGGAAATTGTATCAAACCTTTCTCCTGACAAGCTCCAAAATGCTATTATGCATGCAAACTAGCAAAAAATTTCTCAAAACTACTTCACTAAATACTACAGAAACCCATTGTAATTGCTGTAAATCTTCACAGCTGTAATGTATGTGTTTGATGCTTGGCTGCTGCAGTCACTACATGGATCCACTATGATAATGAGACATGTGAGACTGTTAGACCAAAAAATGTATTTTTAGAGTGTTACATTTTATGCTTTTTTAAATTAGCTCCCTTGGTCAGAGCATGGTGCCAATATGCCAAGGTTGCTGGTTTGATCCCTGTGTGGGCCATTCACTTAAGGGCTGGTCTCGATGGTTCTTGTGGGTCCCTTCCAGCTCACAATATTCTGTGATTCTGTGAAATAACAAATGATGTCAGCCAAAGTTAATATCCACTTTATTTTTCACTTTATTTAGTCATTGCCACTTTTGAGTAATAACTATCCCTTTGTCCCAGTCCCATATGCCTGACATGCTTCATAAGCCTTGTTATGTGGTAACACTGGTGCTCACTTTCAGTCCTTTCTGTGCCGTTGTTTCACAGACTACCACTGAGTCGAGCACTAGTGAGAGCAAGAGTGCTGATGACTACATTATGGTTTCCAAAGAAGAGGAAAGAAGTAAAAGTGCTGTTCCAGAGCCAGTGCAGGCCCTTCAGGCACACAAGGAGGCAGCGGTGAAGCCAGAAGCTCCGTCTCGTTCTTCTTTGATATTTTCTGACCCTCTGATGGGTTCCATTTCAGCCTCCTCCAGCAACCTGAGCTCCAGCCCTGATGACGACAGTAGTAATAACAGCAAAGATTCTGACTTTGCTATTGTCAGCCCACTGGACATCTAAAGAAACAGGTTGGGGGTGTTTGGGAAATCTGTCATTACAACTCAGCTCTAATTTCTGTGATTCCACGGGCTGGATAGTTCTTTGGATTACAAGGACAGAAAATAGATAAAGGTAACCCATTTTGGCTGCCAAAAGCCTAAATTAAAATAAAAAGGCAAACAAACAAAAAAAAGAAAGAAAGACATAAATTCGCTACTTTTAAAAAATAATATATACAATTTAATAACTGCCTTAAATAATGACCCAGTAAAACCCAGTTCTAATATACAATTATTATTAATTGTGCTATTACCTTACTTAGGAGCTTTGTTACTATAAAACTGTTGCTTTCCCAAAATATAGAGTAGTGTATGCTAGGTATCATAATGGAAATGTGTGGATACTTGGCATCAGATCTGAAGCTGCAAAGACAAGCTAGATTTAATATTGTCCTCTTACAAAATAGGCTTGGCTGGGTTTTCTGTGTAAGAAAGGGTACTGTTTCTTCAGAGACTCTGATTAGAGAAGTAGGGAATGAGTATCAAAAAGATTAAAAACGTCATCCTGGTAGGAAGTTTTTTCTCCCTTGAGGAATCCTAGTTTCTTCATTTGTATCTGGCAATAGCCTGAGGTGTGTTCAGGGCAGAGGTTTATGTAGTTGTTCCTCAGTGCTTACAGGAGACTGTGACAAACTCCTTGAGAATGGGGACCTACATAACAGAGCCTTATTTGCCTTTGTCTACTTTTTCCCCTTGAGAGTTCCCAGTTCACCTCTTTATCTTTGTCTACTTTTACTTCCCCTGGCATGATTTTTTTTTAATTTTACTCAGACTACCACAGTTAAAACTGTAGGTGCAAGGGAAATAACTGTTTCATAATGTAGACCTGAGCTGGTTGAACTAAAGCTAGCTCAAGTACAATAACTTACCAGGGAAGGTTGCAAAGTGAAATTAAATGTTCATAACTAAAAGCACTTTATGTCTCATTGCTATTATCTTCTGTAGACTCTGTTTACATGTATTCCTATATGATTTCCATATTTCTAGTCAAGAGAAACATAATGGTGCAGCAGCGTTAACCAACAGAAAGTTTCTAATAACTGTTACTTGTTCTTCTGTGGAAAAGTATTTCTTTCCCATCAAGTCCATAGTACATTTAAAAACAGCTTTTTTTTGAGTAGATAAGGGAGGCTTTCTGTACTCACTGATCCCTTTAACCTCTGCTGGAATTCACCAAACAAAACTTGTGGTGAGTAGACTGCTCCTCTTGCAGTACCTACACAGAGTTAGTTTGAGGAAGGAATGTTAGTATGTCGCTCTGTCACAGCAGCAAAAAAAAAGCATTATTTGCTTTTAAGATGCATATACATTATACCATGCAACAACTTCCTATTTGCTTGGCAAAGCTTGTGTTTGTTCAAAGTTATGAAATCGTAGTTATTTGCTGCTTAGTCTGTAATTGTAAATGAAGTACCCTGTCCCAAAGATGAGGTGACGTAATTTGCTGGTCTTAGATTTTACAAGGTCTGCATCAGTGACTGAACTGAAGAGTTAATTGTCATGTTGTAAGCTGCCATCCTTACATGTTCAAAAGCCACCATGTAGTTCTTCAGAGATTATTTGTGCCTTGTAAAATGTTAAAATACTAGAATGTTATGAGCAGGTATAGCAGCACACCTCTCTGCAACACAGTGATGCCAACAGTTGGATGGAAGATCTTAAATGCGGAGCATTTTGGAGGGGTGTTTATTTTGGTTTAATTTTACGCTTTATAAAAAATCGCTTTGGAATTCAGCATGCATGTGTGTCTCCAGTTTATTTTATTACCCTGAGTTTGCATGAATGCCAGGGGATTGGGTAACTGGTTGATTTGTTTAGGTCTTTCAAGCTTTTCTAGCCTTAACCTGTACAGCAAGTCTCGTGGCACCATCAGCAAAGGGTGGCTGTTGAAGAAGTACCTGTGGAAAGAGGAAAGAAATATTCTAGGGACAGAGAGAAAAGTTTTATAATCTGTGATACATAAACCTTCAAAGATTCCAGTAGCTTGGCAGGAGAAAATGTTTTTACTTCTTTTTCATTTTTTTAAGCATAAGTCTTTCAATTTCTATTCTAGTGGGTTGTTTCAGGGATCACATTGCTATTTTCTTGAACAGTCTCATTGCCAATGGAAGAGTGTGATTTGTACAGGTTTTTTTATTTTTGTAAATTAGTTGTATCTTTAATATTGCATATTTTAAAACAGTAGTAAAAGTATATAAAGATTTGGGGAGTTTCTAAGAAGAATCAGTGAATACCAATGAGCTGAATGCGTATCATGCCATGGGATATGATAAAAATCTTCAAAGGCAGAGAGATGATTATACAAATAAGATCACAGTGACTCTAGTAATGAATGTGCTTTGGTTGTACCATGTCCTTCAACATCTCAAATATGTTGTCTCTGATATTTGATCATAGTACAGAGATAATTAGAAGTATTTTAATATACTCATTAAGTTAGAAACTTGTAAGTTAGATAAAACGTCAAATCATCACCCTGTTTTGTGTTATGTTAAAAACATACTGAAAGCAAAATTGTTATTTAAAATACAAGATTATTCTTTTTCTCCAGAAATGGCCTACTCATAATGTTCATGGATAACAAAAATCAGATAGAAAAATTATAAGCATTGCAAATTGCTGACAAAAACCAATGCAGCATTAAGATTGCTGGTCTGAGACTGTTTTACTATATCTCACATCTACTGTAATTTATTACTTTAAAGTCTCTTGCATGTCATGTCAGTTGTAAGTACTGCAGAAAGGCAGTATCATATTTTGACTGGGTATTGATTTAGTTCTGGAGCTTTGTATCTTTACTCTGGAAGAACATCTAGCCCGCTTTATTAAAGATAGAATTAACAAACTTTCTGGGTTGTGCTTGTGCTGTTTTCTCAAAAAAGAGGGAAAGCTTTTTGCCTAGAATAGTGGAAGTATAATCTCTGAGAACTAGAATGGTTAAAACTTCAAAACTATCTGTATAAGCACAAAGTTTATTAATGCTTTCTTCAGATTTTATGTATGTGATCCAGGGAATAAAACTGCTTTTCATTTATCTCAACTAAACAATATAGAATATTTCCTGTTTTACCATATTTCTTGTATCAGAAAATGAACCGGAATTTACCATGACATAACTTTTCTGCAATTTCATGAAGCTCAGTATAGTATCCTCATTGTGTCTCAATAACAGTGCCAGTATTTGTACAGTACATTTCTGGATCTCTATACTTGAATTCACACTCTTAACTCTTTCCCATGATTCTCCAGTATGTTCTCATTAAATGGCATTGAGGCAACTATTTTAAAGATTACATTTCAGATTTAAGGTGTACTTGTGCCTGGCAGTTAAAATGTCATCCGTTCAAATACAATCCTAACATGAACAGATTTTCAAATTCTTGAAATGTGTCAGCCCTTAAATAGTACTTTTGATTTTGTGCTGCATATGTTGGTTTTGAATGAATGATTCCAATGGTTTATTAGACTTGAAAAGGTGCAATTTCGTAAAATAAACTTCATTTGGCTACAGAATAGTAATTACACTGTCTAGTAATCTGTGCTGTTCTTTTGAGAGTGATTATATACAGTCTGTGCATTAGTGTTTCCTGTGTTCCCCAGTCTGCTGGCCTCTGGCTTTAGCTAAATTTAGAGATGAAGGAGCATGAAGAAAAAGTCATTAGAGTAACAGCAACTTGAAGCATGCACACAGGCAACTTGCTTTCCTCTGCCTCTCACAAGTTATTTAACCACTGAAATGGTAAGGGAGGTTTTAGGTATGTGGGAGGATCCTGCAAGAGGCAAAGTGCATAACCCTAGGAACAGAATATGAGCTGGAAGGGATCCATCTTGAGACTCTGAAACTATGGGTTCTTTAGGGCAGGAACCACCTTTTTCTCTGATACTGTGCAATGCAAGCACTGTCAAAATTAGGATAACAATAGTAAAGGTATACTCGTTATTTCAGCACATTTTGCACTTTCAAACAGCAAGCTAGATTTAATCCAGTAACAGTAACTCAGCTGATAGCAGTAGTGTTCTGGGAGCAGCAGAATCTGGTCCCACACTGCTGAAATAAGTGCAGATGAGGAACAATAGTTTAAATAAATAAATTAGAACCAAAGAAACCACACATCAGAAACAGGACTATAATATTGACAAATACAAAAAGCTGTACTTCTTTCCAGATAAATATGAAGTATAAGAATTTTCTAAAGTAAAATATGAAGTATAGGTATTTTCTAAACTGTGCTTCAGGTAGCACTTGTGTACCTTGTTTGACTACAACAGGTAGGTTTGTGCAAACCTATATTTGTTTTTAACTTGTAAAAGGCTAGCTGATGCCAGGATTTGGGAAGTATTATATATCAGCTGCAGAGGGAAGATATTGTGCTTCTATTTTCTATGAATGGTAAGAATTAGATCCTTCAAATCCTGCTGATTTAACACTTTCACTGTCTTCCATGGTAACAACATGAAAAAACCCTGTAATCATTTCCAGAGACCTGATGGGAACTCCACTGCTGAAGTCATCACATGCAGTTGCATAGTTTGAGCTAAGAAAGTTTTCACAGCTTTGCCTTTGTCTGTGAGCTTTGGAGACCGTAGCAAAATCATGTTTGTCTGAATTTTTAACTCATACAAAGAAACATTTGAAGATACTACAAATTATCATGTCAGTCTTTTAAACCTTTTGGAATAAAAATGCTACATAGTTTTGAGATGGAAGAATAGTTGTCAAAATATCTTAACTGCCCACCTGCTATGTTAATTGAATTCAGTGGATGGGGAATATAGCAGCATTTCCAGAGCATCATTAAAATAAGAGTGTATCAAGCAAAAAGATATTAGAAGGCAGATTGTCAGTGATGCCATATATTGCTGGATAATATATTTATCTCTCTGCAATAGTCAGGAACAGACATCATTTCTGTCCACACATGGAGGGGCTTGCAACATCCTGGAACATGTGGCAGAAAATGTAAGTGAACGTGAGCCTGTTCATAAAAACATTTTTAAAACTTCGAGGATTAGAATGCACCAAAATGATTTTTTAAATATAAAGTAAATACACACAAAACTTATTTAGGCTTGCAGAGATTATCAGGTCTCAAAAAGGTTTCATTTAGTTTAGAAGATGGTACTCCAGCCTCCAAGTGATAGCACAGGGTGACTTACAGAAGCACCTAGAGGAGTCTGGGACTGCATTGAACTTCTTGTGCTTCAGACTTGCAAGTGTCAAATTCTGGAGAACGGTAATTCCAGTGTGTAGGCAATGAATTGCACATGTTAGTACTGAGTTGCAAAGAAGTCATGATGGGAGAATTCCTCAGCAGACCCTCTTTCCAAACTTCTTTTGTTCTCGTTTCCCACAGTCAAGCCCATCTGACAATTTTGTGGTACCCATAAAAACTTCAGCTGTTTAATCTTCTTGAATAACTGAATTCTCAGTCGCTGTGATCAAAGTTAGCTGTTAATCCTCTCAGGACTCTAATACCCTATGCCTGCAGCCTGGCCACCAGCCCAACCAGTGTGCTTCTTGTTCTCATGTAAAAAAAGAAATCTTATGAAAATCTCACAATACATCTGCAGCAGGTGGTATCCATATTCAGTCCTCATGACTTCCCTGTGGTAAACTTTATTGTAAGTTTTATTGCATAATATTTTCTCTAGCCATACTTCTGTTGTAATTCTTACAATCAAGAAGAAAATAGAAGAAAATCTTGGCTTCACTCAAAAATACTTGGCTTTTTCTCTTCTGCCTCTAAGTAAAGTCTCTTTGCTGAGAATTTTTGGTTCTGTTTCTTGTAAAACAGCCTATGTGTGTTTATACTGCTTATGAGGTAAAGTTCTGATATATGTTCTCTTTAAAAATGCTGAAACAAAACAGTGATTTCTCCAAATTTTTTCCCATAATAAATGGGGCTTGAGTTAAGCATAAACTTGTAAAAAACTGTGAATGGGAACAGTGTCTATTTTTAATTTCTATAAAGCAATATCTTTTAGTAAACAGACTGGAGGGCAAATAATGTACTCTACCAAACTCTGCCATTTTCTTTTTTAAATAAAAATCAAAACTCACTATTCCCCCTGGTGAAACCATGGACAGGGAGAACTCTGTTTGGGGCAGGGTGCTCCTGGGCACAGGGGAAGGTGGCCCACGGTTGTGCTTGGAGGAAATGCAGGACACCCAAGGCCATGCCACGCTGGCATGTGTTCCCATGTCTGGAGCATGGGAAGACCCATCCTTGTGCAGGGAACACAGGCTGCAGTGTTACTGGACAGATGGAGGATCAGAAGATGAGAATTAGTGTGTTTTGCCTTCCATGGATCTTTAAGCTTCAGAGGAAATAAAAATGGGAAAGCAATTGCAAGCATCATTAACAGTGCTGGCGTTGCAGTCACTGAAATGTGCTTTCATCAGTATTTTCTTTCTGTGGGATGCAAATTTTTCATTGTAGAAGGGCTTATAAAGAGCAAATAAAAATCTCCTTTTTCATATTCTGGCACTTTGCAGCATGTGAATATTATGGGTTTTTAAAGAGATGTTAATATTGGTGTACATCCACATAGAGATTGCAGCAACTTTTCTCTCTTCCATGTATCAGACATTTTGAAGTGAGCCGAAGAAAAGAGAAAGAGCATCTTTAAAATTCTTGTAATTTAAGTGCTGCATTTTTATGTGATGGTATTAGTGTGCTTGGTAGCTTGCACTGAGCAGAAAACTAATGTCTACTAAAACATGTTGGAGAGAGAAAAAGTCTCTACAATTTTTCATCTACCTGAGCATTGTGTGTTTTTCCAGTGCTTGCTGGCCTTACTGGAGGAAGTTAATATGATGAATATGACTTCTGCAGATGATTTTTTTCTTTTGCAAAGAAAGCAAATCAGTACTTGCTTTAGCATATGAAATTTCTTACTGTTTTCCAAAATATTTCATTCTCTGAAAATACCTTTTTGTTGTGCTTCTGTAAGATATGTCAAGAGTTTCTTTTTTTTCCTCACCATCCTCTGTCTTTTGTCTGCATCCAGGCATGTGCACAACCTGCAGAACCATCTCATTTCCCCATCTCTGCCTTCCCCAGGTTGGGATTTATGAGAGATCCAGTTGCAAATAATCTGGGGAAAACTGCACCAAGGGCTGTGAGGGTACAATACAAATTGCAGCCTGACCCAAATGAGCAAGTCACATCTTGTCAGCAAACACTCATTGGTTCTCTGACCTTGCAAAGCTCCCAGCACACCAAAGGTCTTGGGCTGTTGAGTCTGGCCTCTTGTGAAGGGGAAGCATTCCTAGGAAGCAATCTGCGTGGTAGAGCAGTGTAGCATTATTTGAGAATAACTGTATCCTTTACCTTCAAAATCAGAAAACATGAGTCTAACCTTCTGCAAGTTTATGAAATGCACAGCACAGACCTCAAGCACAGAGAAGCAGCCCAAAGTTCTCACATTTCATAAGCCTGTCAACGCACACTGTGGATCCTGCCATGATCAAGATAAAGACAGGTGCTGGGAGCTGATGATAAAAATATGAGCTTCAGTTTCTGCTGCAAAATGGTGATGAGACCAGATGGAACCATCAGGTAGGAGCAAGGTGAGTTCAAGAAAATGTGAAATACCATTCCCTTCCTTCAGAAAGAAATTTAAAGTACACTACTTTGATATTCTCAAAGAGAAAGTCACATCCTGGTTCAAAATTATTTCAGTTGGAAACTTTATGTAATCCTTTACAGAAAGTACAAAAGGTAAAACTTAAAACTAATATATTTCAATTCATGATGTTTTAAAATTTCTTCATCAAGTCAGGGTTTTTGAATGGAGAGCAGCTTATCTTTAATAGGAAATCAAATTTTTATGAGGCAGGTGGGCCTGTGCTGCAGGATGCTTCTTGGGAACAGAGCCAGACAAGTTTAAAACTAAGAGATACTTAAAACAGAAAGTGAGGGTTTGCAGCTTACACTCAAAGGTGGGACAGGCATTTTTAAGGGGCTGGCTGCTGGAAGGAGGTGCTGACCTGAAAAACTGACTCCTCTAGGTGAGCTGTTGAGCAGCACTATCAGGGACAGCTCAGACACTGAGGCAGGTGGAGCTGTCTTGTCTGTCAGACTGGGATGCTGTATCAATATCAAAACCAGTAGCTGTATGATTGGCATTCACCACATTTTGGATGAAAGACCTGAGGTTTCAGCAATGTGCTGGGCAATCTTCTCTCTAACCTTGTCACACTTGCAGAGCCACCATGGGGAGAGGTAAATCCCCATTTCCAGAGGCTGCAGCCCGGACCCAGCCTGCTTGGATCAGACCACCCTAAGTGTGAATCAGCACACTTTGATGCTCACAGCCACAGCAGCTAATTCAGATCAAAGTATGTTTCTTTTTTATCCAACATCTGCTGGCCTGGATAACCATGTGCATCAATGGTTCATCACAGGGCTTGGGATGGCACTGCAAGCCAGCAAGTCAGAGGAATGCAAATGGTCTCCAGAAACAATGGCACCACAGGGAAGTTTTTATTTACTTTTGGTAAGAGGATCTTTTAAAATTTGAGAGTTTTAGAGAGAATAACAGAGGAGTTTATTGAGAGCATTTTGTTTATCAGCTACATTGCTGCACTGGTAACTTGGTTAACCTGGGCACTGGGGAGAGCCTCCTCTTCCCTTCCTGCTCCATCAAAATAGCTCTGTGCTAGCACTTGTTCATCTCTGCTGATGCTGTGTGTCCTTCTAAGACATAAAAAATAACAGGTCCTTATCCTATGCAGGGTCACTGGAAATGCTCACTGCAGACACAGCCCCTAAGTACTCCTTGGTCTCCAGAGACACCAGACACTGATCACACTTGGACTCTGTAGCTCTGGTTGGTTGTGCACAGAACATCCGTGTTGAAAGCGTTCTTACACCTCTGCTGGGAGCAGTTCACCACAGAGCCTCCCTGTCAGCGCCTGCCGCAGCTGCTGGTGGTGCTAAAGCACGTAGCAAACCCCGGCGAGGGCGGCAGCAACTGACACTTCTTGGAAGTCCTCACCTCAGTTCAGGGAAGGTCTCTGTGAGGAGGAATCACACCGGGTGCCTCTGTGCCGGTGGGGACGGGACACTTGCCAGCAGCCCAGTGCTGAGCACTAGCAGCCTATGGACAGCAGCCCCTGACCTCTGCCTGCTCCTTCAGGGTCTCCAGCGATTTTGGGGGCTGCACGGGGCACTTGGCACCCGCCCTGCAGCGCACTCTGTGCCAGACATCCTCCCCATGCTCTGCTCCCCAGCCCCTCAGCATCACCTGGGGTGATGTTCTGGGGCTGCTGTGGAGGTAGTGGTGAGTCTGCAAAGGCTTTTGGTGTGAGTGGGCACTGAGTCTCATACGGGCTGGTGTAATCTAATTTTCCTACATCCATACATCCTCCAGTTTGGCTACATCTGGGGAGAAAGGTTTCCCTTTTGGTTGTAATTGACTTCCTGTTGAAAATCTTCACAGAGCTGTTCTTGGGACTCAAACTCATCGGAGGGTGAAGGGAGGGGTGTTGCTACTCTTCATTTTTTCAGAGCCAGGAAAGTATTGGAGGTTATTTTCTTTCTTTTAAATGTGCATAGGCCTTCCTCCTGGGGATGAGCACACTGCCTCTCCAGTGCTGCTCTGTGCCACAGGTGAGAATCATAGGGCTCCAAAAGGCCGCTGAGCTTGTTCCAGAGGGAGCAAGGGGTACCACCAGTGATGATGGGGAAAGTCTGCATGTGAGCTGGTACAGCCACAGCCCTCGCCCATGCACACCCAGAACCCCAGGCTGTGCCACAGCCAATGTCAGCAGGGAGCTGTGCAGCACAGCCTCCAAGTCTCCCTGAGAACCAGGCTCTTCAATAAGCAGAGCGTGAAGGGCCCCATCACCACAGGCCCTCTGCCACGCAGTGCGTGGGCCAGGCAGTGCCCTGTGGACTGCCAGTGCCCCACAGCACAATGAATCTGCACTGACCTGAAACAGCATTAAAAATAGATCCCGAGATACGGGACTGGGAGAGCGGAAAGGCGAAGCATGAGCTCATTGCTGCTGCTGCTGACTTTTGCATTTGAATAGATTTTCTTAAACAGTAAAGAAGCAGCTAACATCTGGTTAGACTTTTGTTATGGAGTCCACGTTTTAGCACCATAATTACTGTTGCATTCAGAGTTTTCCTGAATTCCCTTATTTTACATCTCATATAGCTTAATGAAAGTGACTGAGAGATTTCAATGAGAATGCTTGTGCAATATTGATTAGGAGGATAATTTTAGGAATGTTTGGTAACTAGCACAATTCACTAAAAGAACTTCTTTTTCTAAAAAATGTTACATAGTGTCTTGTGATTTTGTGACCTACCTTCTCAGCTAAAGATTAATGATGATTTTTTTGAAGATGTGGGAGAGTAAAAGAAACTAACTGTACTATGATAATGATGAGGAGAGGCTGTGAGAGTAGTGTGAAGGCTGTTGACTCTAGTTGCCTCGAAACAGCACAAAGAATAAATTTAAGTACACATGAATAACAAGTGCATTAGTCACATTAGGGCTTAATGAAGTGTTTATGAAAAACAGCCTTGTAGCACTGTCCTCCAGAAGTAATTCACTAAGATGGGCCTGACAACATGTTCTGGATTTAATTTGTCCAGTGTTTAGGTCACTTTGGAAGGGAGACGAGGATAGGATATCATTGTTTCAGAATTAACAATCAACTGGAGAAAGTTAGAAATTCTGGAGTATCTGTGCTTTATCAGACTCAACTTTACATGTTGTAAATTCATAGATACCATTAAAATCAAGAGCAGAGCCTACAGTGAGCTCTGATTTTCACAGAACTCTTGGTAAACACAGGGCAAGAAATGGGGGCTTGAAGAGAGATTCTGTTCACGACAAATGGAGACTGCCAATCACCATTTAATTGCCTCAAGGCAAAGCACTGTTTTTTCTGCCCCACCTTGGACACTTGCCCATGTTGTTTTTCTTTTGTAGAATACCTGTGTCTAGGGAGTCTGAGATTGTAATGCTGCCATCTCTGCTATAATCTCTGTGGGAACTTGCTGTGCTCCCACCACAGCTGCATCAAGTTCCACCAGCTACCCAAGGGTCATACAGAGAATTGCTGAATCAAATGCTTCAGCTTGGCTGTTGGAGAAGACCAACTCATCAGCAAACCAGATGTCTGAATTCACAGACAGTGACAGAGCTCCACCAAGCAGGAGCAGGAGCTGGTTTGTCTTTGGTTTTGGTTTTATTGTGATCCCATGTAATTTGCAAGGGTAGAGCAGGCCTTGCATAGGATGCTGAGGTGGGACCAGAGTTAGCATTTGAAGGAATTAGCTGCCTCAATACCACTGAAGTGGATATTTGGATTTAATAGCCGAAGTGCTTTGCTGCTTCTGAAAATACTGCCAACAGCTTTAAAGTCTGAACTGTTCTGTATGCCCTTTTCCACGCTCAGGAGAGTATAATTATAGCTCTTCCCTAATATTGCATAATGAATACATGAAAAATGGTGTCCTCTGCTTGCTGCTGAGGTAATGGGAAGACCCTGTTTTACTTCAGATTGATAATTGGAGTAGGTTTATTGATTATAGCATTTCTGAGAACTATAAACTCAGAAAAGAAAGAAAAGTAGTTGGCTGCAGAGCTTGAGTCTAAAGGTACTGTAGATATATCGCTGGTGGCACATACTTGTTTGTATTAGTGCTGCAAAGAAAAAGCTGCAAAGGCCTGGATGCTGAGAGCATGATGGCTTCACTCTGGTTTAATTTTCTACAGAATTCAAGATTAAGGCCACGTTTGAAGAATAGCTTGGATCAAAAAAGTACATGCAACAGAAGTAATCAGATGAGACTGTGTTTGCTACACTGAAAGAAAGTTGCTGCCTCAACAAATCATTCTGTGACTTCAATAACTCTCAGGGCATGGAAATATTGACTGATAGATGCATGACTTCTCCTGAATTATCACTTTGCCTATGTGTACTAATGCAGGAAATACAGACAGTGCCTATTCTTTGCCAATGACTGGAGAAATAATTCATGCTCTGGGTTACCTTCGTGGTTTTCAGCAATACAGGCTGGATGAGCTTCATGCTTTCATTAAGGAAAAAATCCAGCACAGACAGAAAAGGGTGTTGGATATGTCAGCCTCTGCACTGTTACGTGCCAATTTAGCCAATATTATCTTGTGCAATCTCTCTGCAGCATGAGAAAATGAACGAATTTAGAGCAGGTTCTTTTCCTTCAAAGTCTTTCACAAAGTACACTTCCAGATTTTTGCTATTCAACTTATTCTGCATAAAGGGAGAAGTAATTATGTGTGTGTACAGAATTATTATTTCAGGATGTTTATTATTTTTACATAAAAATACTGAACTTTATTTTAATTCACTAGTTCATTTAACTTGTGGGAGAGGAAGATTCTTGGAAAAAAAATTAGGTATAGAAGTCTGTGCAGAACAAATATGGTATGTTTCATGTTTGAATCTGGAAACCAAGACTTCTCTTTTTAGAAAATGTGGGAAAGAATACCAATGAACTCTCGCACATGGGATGACTTCAGATAATCTTTCTTCTTCTGGGAAACTGTAACATTAACAGAGGACCTAGTTTCTTTGGGGACCATAAGCAAGCCTTTATGGAAGGATGTAGGAGTTTTGGACAAGGATGACCAGTCCAAGATCAAAAAACAAACATTGCTTTGAAACATTCTGGCAGCTGCTGTATTTTAACATGTTCCCTTTGTATGTAATGAAAACCTTCATTTAAACAATAAATAACTAGCTTGCAATGCTTATCTGGCCTTAAATAAGATACTAATATCATGGGCACCATGGTCACAGAGAGGACTGTTCCTTAGGTTTTGCTTTAAAAAGCAAATTCCTCAGTGTGCCTTTGATACAGTAAGTTTTAGGAAGCAAAGAACTTACTGTGAGATGCTGACATTTCCAAACTGATCTTTTACAAGGATCTTCCTCTTAGGGAGTGAGATTCCTAATGGACCTCCCAATCTCCATCTTGGCTCTCTTCTTACAGTAAAAGACAGAACTCACCCAAGGGCATAAATATTACTCTGTTGGGACTGATTTGCACTCCTTTTGAGGAGTGAGAGGAATGGGAAGACACCTTTCATGATGGAGAGGAATTTTCCTGGCATTGCTATAGTTCTTAGAGAAGAGAGCTGTGTCCAAGAGCATTACTGCAAAATATTCCATGAGGATCAGGGCTGGAGTTCATCTCACCCTGAGATTGTACACCCTGATGTTGTATCTACAAACTATAAAAACAGAATGACAATTAACATGCTGTTTCCCCCAATTCTTTTCTTCTATATTTCATTGTTTTTATTGCTATTTCTGTCTCTTACAAAATACCCAATGTGATTACTCAGGGTATGAAGCTCTTGCCTTGCAGATCATATGATAAATAACATAGATCAAGGTACTTCTAGAGGAGAAAAAAATCACCTGCTCACAGTGTCCTTCAGGAAGCAGGGAGATGTCGTTCTTGCATGTTATCTTACTGTATTTCCTGTAAAGCTCAGCATGTTGGTTAGAGTAAACAAGGGTACACCCAGATGAGTGCTGCAGGTTGTTATGAGCTGAAATAGCAGGTAGCTCATGTTATCTGTGTACAAAGTTTCAGTTCCTTAATAGCATAGCAAATCTTGAAACTAGGCTTACACACTTCTGTGGTACGTGGGAAGAACGCATGTTTCTGTAGGCTTTGATTATAAATTCTGTACATTGAATAATTTATGTTAACCAGGATTCTCAAATAAAACCAGTGAAAATGCAAATAATGCTTCTTTCTTTTTATGGGAAAACTTCTAAGAGCACATAAATATTTTGTTAGAAGCTCCATTTCAGCTAGCAGACCTCCAGAAATTAGGGCACTGAGCTGTAAACTTCACATCCTGTTTTTTCCTTTGTACCATCTGGGGAAAATAATGGAATCTAGGCTTTACTGTCTTTCCACAGATCATACACAAGCAAAAAGACTATCACTTGCTTTATTGCATTGAGACTATCTCCATTCACATGAAGCCTAAACCTCGGATTAATCTCTGAACCATGATGGCTTTATTTTCAAAGCAGCAAGCTTAATTTTAAAGCTTTATGTGACTTGAGGTTCTGGCTGCCTGAGGCTGCTCTGGTCTCTAGGTGTCCTTACAGTGGCCATATCTCATCCAACTCCTCACTAAAAAGTGTTACACTAACTCACTGCCCTGGCAGGAGAAACAGAGATGGGAAACCAACTCTAGATTTTCTTCTTCCCAAACACTGCAGCAATATCTATGCACCTGATTTTTCTTAGATCTTTTGTAAATCTTGTGTGTTTTATTGAGAAGAAGCGATATTTCTCCTCAAATTGCTAACACTCAGCAGCCAAGGAGCTGCATTTCCCAGCCTCTGCTGCATTGCCACAGGAAGAGGAGACCCATCAAGGCTCTTATTGCCACAAAGAATTTAGATGTTTATGCAGAGGAAACAGCAGCCCTGTCAGTTTTGTTACCTAATTCTCCACCCTTTGCAAAGAAAAAGAATTTCTGGTTCTTTCAAAAATTTGGCAATGATAGTTCATGATCTCCATCTTGATCTGTGTTTTCAGAAGCCTCTCAGTTGATTACTGTTAAGGATTTGAGTCTTTGTTCTTACATTTAATGTAACAGGAATAATATTAATGGGGTTTGGGTGTTTGTTTGCTCATTAAGCAGTCAGCAGGGGTTCACTCAGTGGAGCACAAACTCACAGTTATTACATTATCACTTAATTACTCAGCACTGACATCATTGCATCTTCACAGCAGGCAGCCACACAACTTGGAAAGGGGTGTGTTTCACTTCAGCCTTGTACATCTTGATGAAAATAGGGTAAGAGGAGTGGCTGGATGTAGCTCTGTGCCAGACTGATCTTGCCTTACTGCATATAGCCTTTCAAGCAAACCAGGCCCTCATCGCAGAGCACAAGCCACAGGAAGTTGTTCTGAAATAGGGCAGCTACAGGGAAGAGTAATCAGAGGAAAGGAGCTGCCAGTAAAAATGTCACATTGCTGTACAACTGTACATGCTGAGATATTTTTAGGTTGTTTAATAGAGAGGAAGGGAGGGATGGATGCTTTTGCAGTGGTAAAAAGTGTTCACCTAAATTTCCTGAAATCTCAATTTTTAGTTAATCCACTGGTGAAACAAATTTAACACCATGAAGCTGCTGTTTCTCTGTGTGTTAATTTCTAGTGAAGACTTCCCTGTAGTCGTTGCAGAGTTAATGGTTTCTTGTGGCTTTCCCAAACAAAATCCTGTCAAATGTCCAGGCAATACAAGACAGATTATCCCACCTCTCCACAAAGCTGTGTTACAGGGGAATGCTGTAGAGGTTTTTTTCTCATGGTGGAGTTTTAATCACTCTTCTTTCAAACGTGCAGCCCAGCAAAGGCCAGATGCCAGGCAGTGTAAGGGCTCAGCTGAGTCTCTTTGTACAACAGCTACATTGCCAAAGTCAGTCATTGTTCAGGTGGCAAAATTGGGGTGAGTCAACGGTGTTCAGCTTTGTGAGGCCACTCACCAGCTCACTACAGAAAATTTGTAAAAGCAGCAAGGAAAAGAGGCAGGAATACTCTGCTCAAGGGCTTGCGGGGTGTTTTCATTGTTCTGTGCAGAAGAATATGTTCTCTTAGAGCTTCCTCAAGGGAAAAGAAAAATCTCTCTGGGCAGAATTGTCTCTAACAGAAATGATTGGCAGACTCATGCAGAAGCACATTCCTGCAGATAAGTGATTGCTTCTTATATAAGGGAACAGCTTTTGCAGGAAGTCCTGAATGCACAACTTTCGAACATCTTGTATTCAGCGTTGAGAACACGTTCAGGAATTTGTATTCACCACAGTGAGAGACCTGTGAAGTTTCTGGCAATGAATTTATAGATTATGTTTGTTGCTGTGTCATTCTGAGATTTAGAGGTGATTTTAAAGGGCAATGTGCAAAGGCAAGAAAGATTTTGTTCCACTGATGTTATAAAGGTGCCTGCCTTTGTGTTGAGTCTGTGGATCAGGGTCTGGGAATTTGCAGCCACAGAGGGATCTCTTTGACCCCCTCCCTTCTTTATTTAACTTGGTGTCCGTTATTTTCTTTTTGTTGTTAACAAAACAACACAAAGGTAAAATTCTTAAAGCCCTCATTTGTTTAGCCGAAATTACTCATTTTCTATCGCCAGAAAATTCCCTGAGGAGAGGAAGCCAAGAGTGTCAGGGGAAAATGCAAACAAACTACAGGTAACACCTGAGGCTTGAAGAAATGGCTCCAGTGACTTGTGGAATATTGAATATTACAGAAGAGCGATCCCATATCTCTAGATATGGTTTGATATCTACCTGCTGAAGAGGTTGCTGCCAGATATGATTTCACTGAGTTTTTTTGGATCCTTGGGGTGTTTTGAGTAGACATTAGAAACCTTTTGATTGTCTTACTACATGGAGATACATCAGATCACTGATACATTACTGTATAGTCTGCATATTACTTCTGTGGAAAGTTCATGGAATTTTCATGAGGAAAATGTCCTCTGTATGCAAGACAGGAAAGGCAGCAGGTCTGGCAGAAGCTGGGCAGCAGGAGCCCTGAAGTCTGGTGCATGCAGATGGAGGGGTTTTGAACCCCACAGAAGTTTTCTTCAAAGAAATGCCTTCATTGTATATTTAACCTAGATTGTGGCTACCCCTTGGCTTTTCTGGTTCTTTTCTCAGGGTCAGGATTAAAAGTGAGAGAGACAGAATTCTTGTTAGGAATTCTTGTTTATTATTTTTTATCTAAGTTACAGCCTCACTGACCATGAGTGCCTCTACACACTGAGTTTACAGAGTAGAAATGGCATGTAGCGTTCTGTCTTCAAGGTCTTTTTAAGCCTAAACTACCTAATTTGTTTTTACTTTTAACCCAATATCTTACTACCTGTGCTCTCTAATGTGGACTTTTTCAACCAATCACACAAAATCACCCAAACTTGAGAAGAAGAAGGAGAAGAAGAAGGACTAACCTATGTCCTAAACCCTCCATCTTGTTACATATATATTACTATATCCGAAAACCTTAAATTCTAAATATTTCACCCTGTGATATAACACACTTCTCCCAGTCTCAGTGCTATCACTCAATTTTGGAAGCCTTTTCCATGGCCTCAGGTCAAATGCAGCATATTTTTGAGGATCAGTCCTTCTCAGTACAGAAAGTCTGAAATCCTCTGTGTCCAGGGTTCTGTCACTAGATAATGGCATTTGGGAGTAAGCATCCCCCAAATAGTTAAATATAAGTAAATTCCAGTGTAAGAAGCTGAACTGGCAAACTGGAATGCAGCCTGGCATCACATTCAGTCCTCCAGGACTTAGGGCATTCTGCAGCCACAGTATCTTCTTAACATCGAACAAATGACTCAAAGTCATCCTATGACTTCTTTTCCTGCCCCTACAATGTTACAGGGAGATTTGAAGAAATTGTTTAGCCACATAGGCAAAGCATGATCCTAATTCAATTGTTTATTCAATAAACAGTTTCTGACTTTCAGTCTATAGCTTTGTTCCAGTGGAAAATAGCTATAAACATCCAGGGATGGTGACAGCTTGTACTAGTATCTGGCACCAAGACAAATCTATTTCTGAGAAAAGGAGGAGGTGCCTAATAAACCCAGGACATACTTGGACAGTCCCTGTGGCCAGACGCCCATTACCTTGAGAAGTCTGAGAAGCTGCAGCCCTGGAAGGGCTTTGCCAGCTCTGCTCTGCTCCAAGGAGGCCAGATTTCTCAGACATCAGGTGTTAGCTGTGCCACAGCAGGATATGCATACATACATGCAAAAGGTTCTGCAACACCTCAGTGCTTCTGATGCTGATGCCGTTCAGAAGTTCATATGTGTTACCAGTGTAAGGGAAAACAACTACAGGAACAGTGTTTAATAATGAAAGTGGAGAAGTGACACCAGGAGTGGTATTTTTCTGACTTTCAAAGCTCACACAAAAATCAGAATACCTCTGTTTCACACTTTATTTTTCTAACTTCACTCTGCCTTCCACAGAAAAAGTGAACTTTTTATTCTCCCTTAGTTTGTTTTGCTCTGCTGTCAGTCAGATAGTGACTTGTGACCTTTTAGGGCTGTGACCAGTATTTCCTCACTGTGCATTAGCTCAAGCTATTTCATGCTTTATTTGACAGCATAGAGATGAAACAGCTAGCAGTAAGTTAATGGCAAATATGACTCTTGCAAGCTCTGCCTTGCAAGCACTCTACTTTGGGAATTCATCTGCTTCTTAATCTTGATACAGAGAAAGTCTTGTCTTCATTGCTTACAAGTGTGCAAAGAGATGGCTAATTGAGCTGTTGTCATCTTTGTTGCAAATGAGACCAGCTGTAGTCTCAAGAGCACTATTAATCATCCTAAAGTGTCCTTTCTACTGCAAGCCCAGAGTAATGTAGATTGATTAAGGAACCGGGGGAGAGGTGTGTGAAAACAGTGCATCTGACAGATGTGCCTATGGCCACTGGAATTAAAGAGGAAGGAAAAATTGCTTTCTCTGGATTTGTATTTAAAACTATTAAATGTTTAAAGAAAATTAATGTAGCTACCTAAAATTTTCAAATGCTAATAGTTCCCCTCAGATAGATGGAGCTGCCTCTAAAATACCCCTGTGAATTGAGGCAGGGACATCCAGGATGGTGGCCCTCCCTTCTGTAGTATGAAGTGCAGCCCACTCTCATGTTCTCACTGCTGCTCCTTGCTTTGTGCCTCTAATTTATTCCTGAGAGGCTGAGGCTAACAGGGGAGTGCTAATTACGTGCTGACTGCTCTTGTTAACCTTCAATGACCTACTCCTGTTGCTTCGCTGGCAGGAGCCCCCCTCCCCACATTACAGGGAAGTGACAGAGGTGCTGCTGGTGCCCCAGTGGGTGGCTGCCGTCTCACACGTGAGTGCAGCCATCTGTGCTCCCTGTCGATCTAACACGTGTAAAATACAAAATTAACATGATGAAGGCAGTCGGGGGTCGGTTAAAGTGAAGCTGGAGAGAGACCATTTCTCTCTTTTCTTCTTTTATTCTACTAAGTTGTTTCACCATGATCCTTTAAAGGGTTTTCATCTGCTGTATATTGATGCTTCTGAAGAGTGCTGCTTGCTGAGAAAGCTCTGCAAGATGTGCCTCTTCAGGGTACTTAATTTTGATCTCATGTACGGCAATCTACAAAGGTATTACTAACAGGAGTTACTGCGTCGTGGTTCACATCACCTGCACTTCTAGAGAGTCTGGGATGAATCCCACAGAGAATTTAGGAGCTGCTTTCCAAATAGTTATGGCTAGAACAGAGAAGCAAGGAGCTGCCAGCATGGCTGGTACTTCCCATTTCAGCAGAGAGAGGACAAGACATCCCCTGTCTCCACCAAAGGATGCCCTTCGGAGCCCACTGGCAAAGGGCTGGTGCTGATTTTTGCCCCAAAAAGGAAAAGCACAGTTCAGCTGCCCTGCTAGGCAGAAGAGGTAGGTGCTGCAGTCTGTTCTTGACCCTTTGTGGCATCTGCAGGGAAAGCAAGGACATTGTATCTTTCTCCTTCAGTCGCCTACAACAACTTCTGTCATGACCAGCTACACCACTTTTCATGCCTTTTGTTTTCTGCGCAGAGGCCTTTCCACATGAAACTGGGCAGGATTACTCATGATAAGCTCACAGTTGCTTTAGTTTTCATTTCCCTTTTGCCCTGCCTGAGTTAATTGTCCATAAAATATAGTTTTATTTCTTGAGCTTCCACTCAAGCCATGAGGTGAGGGTGCATCTGGCCAACACAGCTCAGTGCAGAGACCTTCCAGTCTTGCACCAAACATACCATGGCCATGGCTGGAAGCAGGAGGCTGATGGTGACATGGTGTTTACCTGGGCTAGCTTCTCTTCTCTCCCAATAATATCCCTGAGACTGCCAGCTGAGCAGCAGGAAGCAGCACACTCCTTGCAGATGTGCAGTAACAAGAGGCAATGTAAATCGTGTTCTTGGCTGTGCTCTTCAGGACCCTCAGTATATTTGGGATCCTGCACAGGATTGCAGTAAGTAAGGTGGCAGCTTATCCTCGAGGGTGCCTTTGTTGAACACTTGCATTCTACTCATGAATTATCTTTGGATACATATGATGGCTTACATTAAGTAGTTTTCTTACGTAGTTGGCTCTATTAACCCTAATTCACCAGTCTTGTCCACACCAACACATCTGATTGCTCCACTTTAATAGCAAACTTCAGGTGCCTCGGCAAAGGATGCTGAGTTCCATTTACAAATTGGCACAGAAAAAGAGTAGTTTTACCTCCAAACAGGACTTAAATTCCAGGAGGATTAGTGAATGAGTGCATGGGAATTCATTTTGAGTCTTTGTTTCTTCCCTTTATTCTGATACCCACTTTTCTGTTTTCAGAAGTGCAGGGATGCACCTAGTCAACCTGGCTGTCTCTTCATGGAATACACTTCTGAAAAGGAAAAAAATAAAGGGATCCACAGAAATGCAGTCTGAAGCTTCTTTCATAACATAGCTTCTCCCACCACATCCCCAAACCCCAAATTACTAATTTTACTCTGCCATGAGGCACAGAGAGAAAGAAGAAAGATCAAGGTACCTTTGATAGGGAACTTAAAGCAAACAGGGACTAAAAATTGAATTAATAACTGAGTTTACTCTTATTTAAGCAACATTGGCAGAAGTCCTTTGAGTGACCTCCACAAAGCTTTCCTGAGGCATCCTTTTATACTCTTCTGGAAGATTAAAGCTAACTTTCATAGCTTTCATAGATGCCATATGTTATCATTCTTGATGTGCATAAAAGAGGGCTGTGTAGAGAGCCACCTTGAAGACATGACTTTACCGAGTCATCCAGTTTTGGAGACACATAAAATTCTTGCTGGGTTTTGGGCATTTCTCCTGAAAGGGTGAATGAACTGATTAAGCTGGAACTGTCATTGGCTTTTTATTGCCCACAGTACCAGGCACTGCCTCTAGTGAGATGACAGAGAAGAAATGCTGTGGGCAGCTATTTCAACAGCTCTTTACCAAACAGATTATGCACGATTTGTCTGGCATTGAATCACTGGCTTGTGTAAACAGCAGATGCAAGTGAAATGCAATGTCTTAGCTAAAATGCTGTGTTTTGGCCTGTGAAAGCAATAGATTGTTAAAGTTAATGCTACTGATACCTATATTTATCAGGTAATCTGTTACGTGATTGTATTATCCTCCTTGTCTCCCTGGCTATGCCTGGGGCTGCTCTCATACCCAGAAGCTGCTGGTCTGTGCCAGGAAAGGGTGCTGCTGAGACCCCCATGCGTGCTTTGCTCTAGGGGTGGGCTCAGAGGGAATGTTTCTTGATGTCTCCAGAAATCAGGTCTTGCTGTTTGATGCCCTGAGGAAGGCATCAAACCACCAGCAACCTTCCTGCTCTCCCTCCAATGCCTGCACCTCTGTCCTTAGGAGTGTACTGAGTCTAAGAGCCCCAGGGAAAGGCAGACACAGGGCCTAATTCTGGCCAGAGGGAGGATGTGACCATGGCCTGCAGGGGTGAGTGTGGAGGAAAAGAGACATCTGCAGACATTTAAACTGCAGAGACACAGCCCATGGAGTGGATGACTGCCATTCTGTCCTCCAATGGCTGCCAAGAAAATAAGCAAAGAGATTCAGGGAAAGCACTGTTGTCATGGGACTCTTGCCTTCCCAACCCAGTCTCCTCTGCAGCAGTGCTGGCCACAGTTTTGGGGAGTGTCCAGGTAAGTGCAGGACATGGGTCTATGCAGGAGAGCTCTTGCTGGGCGGTCAAAGGAGCTGGAGGTAGGTGTCCCACCTGAGGGTCACTCCTGGAGTTCCTCCCCCCAGCCCACCACAAACATGCATCTCATCAAACAGAACATGTGCAGATGTGGTGGTTCAAGGTGCTCAGCTCTGAAACAGCAAAGCATTCAGGTGCTGGGTGACAAACGTGGAGCCAATAGGGCTTTGTAGCTGTTTATAGTAAACATAGCCCTGGGAATGAAGAGGATATCCATGAAGATGATATACATTCATGTGTGTACATATATACACACAGTCTACACCCCTCCAAACTGTTCATAGTCTCACAGCAACCACGTGCCTGAACCTAGAACCACTTGCAAGACCTTGCCTTGAATTTTTTTTCTAGAAGGGCAGCAAAATGTTTGATTTCCTTCCTTTCAGCTCTTAGAAGAATTGCATTATCAAAACACTGACGACTGATCTGGAGAAGAGAATGGGGAAAGGTGCATGCAAAAGGTAATGGCAGTTCTCTGCATATCTGCTGTGATGTGGGGATCCAAGACTGTCAAGAAGAGTTGCTGGCTTACCTGAATGGTGTGGCCAACTGACCACTGGCAGAATTAATTAATACAGTTAGCTTTACAAGCTACCAATAATATAAATACATGACACGTATTCAAGTATGAAGGTTGGTGTTACGAGCATTAGGTGGTGCAGAGACTGAGTTGGCAGGGCATTAGTGATATATGACAGTCTGAGGAATTTAGTCACAGACACAGAGGGACTTCTGGAAACTGAGCTAGTTCTGCATTTTATGTACAGCCTGGCTAGGGTGAGGTGTCTTGTCTCATCCAGCTCTGCAGTTACCACAGCCAACAATGCAGTGGGGAACTTCTTGGTTTCTCCTTCCAGTGGCCAGATGTGGCTCCTCAGCTGGCAGGGAAGGAGGAAGAGTAGCTCATGCTCAGCATGATGCCTGCTTCATACACAAAGCAGCAATTGAGGACAAGGTCTGAGGTTTTCCAGTACTGTTCTGCCATGAGAAAAAGAATTCAATTATCTGGCAAAAAATATGACTTAGATGTGCTGAAATGTGTTCCTTCTTGGTGAAAACATATAATTATGGAAGGTCATTAACCTTGCTGCAGAAGAGCTGTATCTTGATGCTTTAGTAATCCAAAGATAAAATGTGAAGTACCTGTTTCAAGCTCTCAGCTTTACTTAAGCCATCTGGGATCTGCACAAGCCATCTGATAACAGGTTTGCACCACTGGTCTGTTAAATGAACTTCATTAACCTCCCACTCTATAACAGTGTGTAGCTTTGTGCAGCTTTCTTTTTCTATCATGCAATTTATTGAATTACGAGATATCCAAGAAGACCAGCATTCTATGAGACTGGGAATGGCAGAAACTATAGTTTTGATTACAGTGATCTTGAGTCTGAATTTTTAAAATTAATTCCCTGTTCCTTCTGGCCTCTTTAAGAGTGAAAGGTTTGTAACCTTCTTTTTTCTTGCTGTGGCACCACATAGCGAGGAGTGAGCTAGCTTTTCCATTACAAAGCACTTTTTCATTTCTCAGCGTGCTGAAGCCTGGCACAATGCTAACCCAAGATGCAGGAAGGTTTTTTAGCAGCTTAAAGTGAATTAAGCTTTCTTTGAGTTTTGGGAGCAAACAGGGTTGTTTGTTTCTGAGGGAAAAAGCGGGTGGTTTTAGCTGGAGCCTGGCAAAATTGTGTGTATATAGAGCCAGGAAAGCCAAGTTGTTTCTCAGGCTCTAAATATACTCTTTCCCCTTACTCAGACAGAGATTTTATTTTTAAAAACAGACCAGATTCCAGCAATCTTAGTTCTTGCTTTGAATAAGTTCCCTCTTTCGTTCGTGTAGTGCGTTTGCCTTTTTATGTTTTCTTTATTTTGCCTTGCCAGTTCAGCACTGAATAGAGCCATCCCCTGTCCTAGATTTATCTGCACAGGAAATCCATCCTGTTCCCACTGCAAGAAGCTTCTTTGGGTCACACTCAGCCCACCACTCTGTGGACAAGGTGATCACAAACAACATACACCTCTAATCCCTGCATGATTTCCAGGGAATGCAGAGAAGGCTCATGCTGGACTTGCAGTAACTTCACCGAAACACAGTCCCAGCCTGAGAAACAATGCCAATGTAATGAAGATGCAGAGCAATTATTTACAAGTCCAGTTTCCTTCTTAGATGCCCCCACCCCAAGATGTAGCTCTCATTCCCCAAAGAAGGAGTGAGCTTTTCTCTCCTCCATCACTTTTGTTGAGAAAATGTTAATAACACTACTGGTAATATCATGTGCTTTACGGTCAGTTGCCTCTGTTTTATTTGTAAAGTATTCCGAGATGCTTGAATAAGTCCAAAATCCCCTCCAGCCATAAGCCACGCTGGAGGAAAATTGATTGAATAAACTGAAGTCATTAGAGGAAGTAGACAGTGTTAAGCAAGATATATGAATGTATAAATCTACACTGCTGCTTTGTCCATTTGAAGATCACTATGTAGTATAGATCTATGATCTCTAGATTAATTTTGACTTCAATTGGTTTCTGACTGTGTATGGGATGTTATTTTCTTACTAAAATTATGTTTTACAAAGAACTGGATTTAAAAACCTGATGTCCGTCTAGTTCCCCTTAAATCACTCACAGCATCTGCAGAGGTATGGGTTGTTTTCACTTTTATAACACCAATACAACAGAAGAAATGCCCAGTGTGTGCTGCCATTTATATGCTGCCTCCTCCTAAAAGCAAAATTGTCTGTGTGGCCATGTGCAGTGAGCATGATGAACATTCTATTCATGTCAATCCACCCTCAAAAACTAATCTAAGGCAAACTCTAAATGGAAATTTATTAAAAATAAACGTCCCTAAACATTCCTAAAACCACAGCTCAGAAAAAAATCACCCTTCTATAAGATTAACCCTTTTGTGCTCCTTGGAGACCGTAGCTCTCAAAGTTATCTGCCGGGGGAGTTTTCCTCAGTGTGTGCTTCATCCTCATGGAGCAGAGGGAGGAAGCTGACACAGCCCATGTGTTTCACTTTTGGGCAGAGAGCTGAGGAAGCTGATTTGCCCGGTGTAATTTGACACGCTGAACAACGCCGGGAAGGGAGCTCAGCTCTCCTGTGTGCACCACTCTGCTCTCGCTGCCTGAGATCAAAGCAGCCTCTTTCCTTTGGTGCATCTGTCACAGACAAGGAGCTACAGAAATAGCCTTGCAGCAGCCCTTGTGCTCTGTCAAGCACAGGATTCAATCCCTCAGAAGAAAGCAATGCTGAGCATTGTTACATTTGTAGTTAGTGGAAATGTCCCATAGGAGAAATAGAATCCAGTGCACATCTTGAAGTCGCATTTTTCAGTCCCAGAAACTTTAAGCGTCAGTGTCATTCTTTTGGCTAATGGTACCACATTTCCTGCATGAAGAACCTCTTGTGACATCACTTCTGAGTCTTGTCAATAGTTCTTGTGTCACTAAAACAACACTGAACACACAGCAGCAACAGAAAAATAAGCAGGTGGGAGGTTTTTTTCCCTGATTTTTATGACCAGACTTTCTTTTTGATGCAAACAGAAAGCTTTCAGTTGGGGCCATAGCATAGAAGTCACAAAGAAGTCACATTGTGCCATTGCCTCTCTTGGTGGCACAGTCAGCTTTGCTGGGACACCACCTCTATGAGTGATCTGCTGTGTGCATCTGTAGGAGAAATTTAGCTGAATACTGTGAAGGTGATGAAAGTAAGGACTTGAATAAAACCTTCAAAACCCCTATAAAGCTGGTTTCTCATTTTAATAAAAGGTGTAATTGTCTTTCCTTATTGCATAACTTTCTAGCTCTAACAGCCAAGGACAGAAACCAAATTAAATAAAAACCACTGTAATTGAAAGATACAGGGATTGGAATACTTTTAATGTCCTTAACAGTGTCAAATTCCCATTTAACAAATGAACAAGAAACCATGGTATGCTTTAGAATATTACCTATTGTAGTGTTCAGGGTTGCAGACATAGCAAAGAAAGAAAAAATTTTTGAGTCAAGATGCCTGCTAGAAATTAGTTAAATAGATTCAGGTACAAGGATTCAAATGAAAACAGTCTCTGACTTCATAGTGAAAATTCTCCACTTTCATTTTGTCAAAATATTCCCTGCCCAATGGGATCCCTGACCACCAGTTTAGCACTGACCTGGACTTTCATTTAACTTTCCTTTTTCAGTATTGGCAGCCCACACTCTGAGACCTTTTATACAGCAGGGTGTTCCCCACGTCATATTGATGGCGTTTTTAATGAACAGTATTAAGTGGAGATACCTGTCTCAAACAAGCTGAGAGTGATCTGTAACATGGTACAAAACATTGAAATACAGCAAAACCCAAAGCTACTGTGATATTTTAGGCTTGCTTCTTGTTGTAGCCTAAGTTTTGTTCTTACTATTACCTCATGTGAGTTTTGTTTCCCGTGTACTTCTCCAAGGTGAAATCCTTGTGCAAGAGAGCTGGCTCCTGTCCACTGAGGAGAATGGGCTCTGAAGCAGACACAGTGCCTGACAGCCTGAGAACTGCCCTGGTTAAAGGATCAGGCCAGCATGTAAAAGAGAGAAAGTAGCCATCCTTGCTACAAGCAAGGGATATTTCACGCAAAAGCAGGGGCTAATGAAGATGAGCTTTTTACCAGTGAGGTCAGGCTGTGTAGAGAGGGAGACAGAGGCATCTCTGTGGCCACATCCTTAGGGCACCCTGAGCCAGCAGAGGAAAGGAGCTGAGCCAAGTAAAAGAGGTGAAACCCAGCCACAGCAAGCTGCTACACACCCTTTTCTCAGAGGAGATAGCCAGGCATCTTAACTTGGTTAAATACAAGAAAATCTCCCGCTGGCTGCTACAGAAGCCTCCATTTACAGAGGCCCCTGAGAGCCATGAGAGGGACCCATGTGGATTGGGTCACTCCATGGGCACAGCTCTGTCCCCGCTGCATGAAGTCACCACTGAACTTGCTCAGAGTTTGCTTAGACCAGAGACATCAGCATCTGGTCACCACTGAGGGCTGAGGGGCTCCTTCCTGTAGGGACCTAGGAATGCTCAGTCCTCCAGGACTTCTGAGCCCACTGGGTATTCTGCAGGAAAAAAATCCCATTTGAGAATTGTGTTTAAAAAAAAAAACCAAAAAAGCCTCAACCACATCCTGCTTATTAAAGCCTTAAGGCTGGCAAAAGTCATCACAATGAGCTTTCCTCACCTCTTCCTCCAGTTACATTTATCTTCTTGTCAGGCCTTCTTGTATCCAAACAATAACAAATATGCCAGCAGTTTAAAGCTCATTTCCCCAGCCTGCCTAGGAGCCACTCCAAGTCCTGACATTTACCCGATCCAGAAAGTATTTTATTTTGCCAAGGTTTCTCCAGACCCCACACAACACTTTCAAAACCTTTATTTCTCAACTTGCACCATACCTAGACAGTAGCTGCTATTCTTAAAGGCAAACTCATCAAAGCACAGCAGGTATTAATAAACAGCTGCTGCTATTTTTCTCAAGCAAAGCAATGAGAAGCTGCTGAAGATCTGTTTACATGATTCTTAAAAAGCTAAGTTCTTCTTTCTCCCCAGAAGCATTATGGATTTAATTGAAGAACTCCCCTGAGGTAGGGGGTTGCCTGCAGAAAGGTTACAGCCTGTTAAGGAAAAATTATCTCCATCAATTGTCAGCTCTTTAACCTAATGATGACAATCTTGAAAAGCTTGTTCTACTCTGCAAAATTACATACAGCACTTAATTAGATTAATTATCAAAATAGAGTTATCATAAAGAGTCTGGCTCTATATTTCAGTGCCAGAAAGGAAGGGTGGGAAAAAAAGGCAAAGGCAAGTGTGTGCATTAATCTGAATGAAACCTGTCACTCATAAAATACTAACTGCTAACTCCTGTGGTTTGGTCATTGAAAATTTGTTTTCATGTCTATTCAGAAATCTGATAAACAAGCTTTAAAAACTTCTCCTTTTTTGATGGATACTTGTAAAGAATACAACTTAGGATTGCTTGTTGCTGTCCTTCTAAAGAGCAGTGCTTCAGAACAATCACTCTATCCTTAAGCAAGCAGAGAGGTGCTGTAAAGGAAGGTAGCATGGGGCGATGAGGTGACTCTGACAGGCTTCTCAACATCATAGCCCTGTGCAAGCACAATCTTTACCAATTTCTTCAGAACAATCATACTTCAAAAAAATGAAAGAAGCACATAAATTGGCGGTCGTTGCCAAGCCCAAGATGTGTGAGACTCAAAGAATAATGTTTTGTGGGTTTGCAGTACACACCAAAGTGAGTCAATGTTATGTTTCATATTTCCTGCTGGGGACCATCAACACTCACATGATGTTCAGCAGCAAAACCCAAGCCCTGGTCTGTGCTTTGTTTATTGAGCATAAACTCCTGTTTCACACTGAAGATGCCATCTGCTCTTAATGTGTCAATCGATGTTTCAGAGTCATATAACATTACTTCAACCAAATGTTTATCACTGAAAGAGTGGTAGCCTTTAAGTAAGAAGGGTGGATTTGGAACCCTTTTTTTCATGTAGAAATATTAAAAGAATTGTTCAGAAACTTTCTGAACATTTGGCTTGGTTTCTAAGTGTGGTAAGCCAAGAAAGTTCCCAGGACAGCAAAGCCAGAATACTTGTAGTACTCCAAAGGAGAAAACATAAAAAATTTCATTATCTGGGCCATCATGGGAAAAAAAAAAAAAATGTTTACATTGGACAGCTAGGTAGGGAAAGAGAGGGGCAGTTGAAGAGTGACAACACACTAAATTTCAATTAAAGCTATTTTACCAAGCAAAATGTCAAGTAAGCTTACCTTCTTCTTTGATACGATTATAACTTGGTAATTTTGTACAATGCTCCGTGCCTGGTATCTTCAATGTTAAAATACTTCAAACTATCTGAGATTAGTTTAATAATATTAATGCATAATTAAGTTCAAATGGGTAGACACCACCCAGGAGTGTTTCTGGATGAATGCCATGTAGCGCCTGGTGGTTGCTTTCAATTTCTTTATACTGATCTGAAAAACAATATAATTAAATATCCAATTTACAGAAAATACATCCAACTGTGTAAATAAGTGTAAATGAATGTGAGGTGAAATCATTTGTACAAATGGATTTGCATCACTTGACCATATGACATCATTAAACACATTTAGGAAAGAAAAAACCTTGGGAGTAGTAATGGAAGCTCATGTGATATATCACTAGAATGGATCACGTCTCTGTCATTCCTGAAAACATTTTCATAGTGTCAACACCAAAATTTATGATGAGAAATCAAAAAGGATTAATAAAGCAAAAGAGTGACTTGAGGCATTGACAAGGCACTTCTGTGAGATACTTCAATCTGATACATGTGTTCCATCATGATTAGACTACAGGAAAAATTTCAGATTATAGAGGGAACCTTCATTTTGGGTGGATGACTGAAAGCTCAAGACAGAAAAACTCAAACTCAAAATGCAAGTTCTACCATGAGAAAAACTAGCCTTTGAAAAACATAACCTACAAAAATTCTGTAGTTTTTAATTTTCATCATTTCAGAGCTCTGAGGAAGGAAGGGATGTAGATTTTAAAAACTGCTGCAGGTGAAGAATCTAGACAGGAGAACTAGATGAACTTCCATTTATACATGGTGTTAGGCAGACTAAATTACCCGAAGTGTTTCAACCTAAATTTCTGAATACCTCTTTTCCTCATGTATTGAAAGGATATTTGCCAGAAATATTCAGTAAAGTGGATCTGAGACCAACTTAAGCCTGCATAGTGGCATCCCTCATGCTGAGGAGATGAAGCTGTGATGTTTTCTTTCCTTTTCTGCAGAGGTGCAGAGTAAACAGTGGCTAGTCAGATCATAAATTTAGCTGTGTGGCAACTTTCAGGAAAGGAGGCAGGAGTGTTATAAATAGGGGCAAGCAAACCAACTGGGATAAAGTTAGAAACAACCTCAGTCTGTACCACAGACTAATATTTACAAAAAATGTGTGGTAAAATTGGAATATAAATAGCTGTCAGTGGCTAAGGTCAGGATGTTTTACATGAGTTAAGCACCCCAGGGAAGACATCTGATGGCTATTTGCATCACGATTTGACAATTTCAAAAATGAGGTGCCAGAAGTGTAGCCCCACAAACCCGAATTTTCAGTGATGCTTCTCCATTTTGAGAATTTTTGTCTATGTATAGCCATTCCCAGCAGCAGTGATGACATCCATCTGGCCCAGCTTTTGCTCACCTAGAGCTGAGTTCCTTCTAAATAGCACATGAGATCTCTCAGTGAGCATGGAAGTCATTTACTTTTGTTAAGTATTCTCGGGGAGACCATCCACAGCTCTGCCAGGAATAGATTGTGGTGTGCCCCAAGTAACATGTTACACATAAACCATACAGAGCCTTCCTGCCACATCCCAGGGTGCCAGCGCACCTATATTCAGTCCCACAGACACTCAGTCGTGTGTTCAGCTGGGCTCAACAACACAGTATGGTTTGAGGTCTACAAAAATATATTTCTTTCTCAAAATATTCCAGGCCAGACCAGCCTCAGCTCAGTCTCCAAACACTCCTGAGATCTCATTTCTCCTCTCAATTACAGGCACTAAACAACTCTCTCTCTCTCTACGTGCGATTGGCTTCCTCGGGGAAGCAATTTGGAGGCTGAGCTCAGCAAGCACAAAATTTACACTACTTGGAAAAAGATGAAATTCTGTTTCTTAGAAGGGTGTTGGCCACTCTTTGTGAGACAAAGCCATTTGATTTTATTGGCTCATGCAGGACAAGCAGTAAACCAGTGCAAGCATTTGAAGGTCTCTGGAGACAGACAGCTCTGCAATGATCTGACAGACACAGAAACCAGGAAAAGCCCATTGTGGATTTCACCTCAAAATGTCTCTGATGCACATGAAATGTGCAAGACCCACGCACAAAGTATGCTCATACCCATCTCGTGTTCTTATGTATTTGCACAGGTATATACTAGAAGCTCCTTTAATTAGGGGCAGACCTCTCTAATGCCCCAGCAAGGCTCAACATCCTCTCCATCAGTGCCGCAATTAGCATCCAGCTTGACAGAGCAAACCCAAGGAAAGTACCCAAGTAACAAAGACAACCATTGCTGTGACTCTTTAGAATTCATTGCACTTTCTATTAACAGCTCCTCCTTCACTAAGTCCTCTCTGTGTGTCTGTGAGGTCGAGGTGCAGCACAGGAAGGATGAGGTGGGTTGCTCACAGTCCCTCTGCCTTAGAGCCCACGAGGCCTCCTGGAAGACAGGCCACACACGTGTGAGCTGCTGACAACACTAAGCCAAAAACTGTGGTGTTGGTGGGGAGTGTGTTCACACCTGATGTGTGGAGCCAGTGAGAGAAGAGTGAATTGCAAAGTGCCCAATCCCATTCCCTGTGTTACCAAAGGGGAAATGTACTACTGAGCACCCTCCTGCCCTGCTCCCCACTCGCTCCATGTGTGAGTTGGGTGCAGAGGCAGCTGCTGTTCTGGGGCTGGGGTTTGGGCTCCTTGCTCACCTGCCTACTGCTGTGACATTACAGTTTGAAGCACTGCAGAGAAAACGGTTAATAAAATAAGTTTGCTCCATTTCTCAGTCATTTAAACTATTTTTACATGTGTCAAGTTTCATTTCACAAACCCCTCATGTTGTGTCTGAAACCAGTTGGCAGTTTGAAGCTTTTGAGAACAGTTCCACAGTGGATCATACAGTATGTGGCAATATGGCTTTATGGTACCAAGACCAGTGTTTTGCATTTCTGCCCTTTAGGCCTTCCAGATGGATGTAAATATAACTTTATTTTCAGTGTAAACTTCCTTCCAACTCCAGATCACCTCAGCATGCTTCAAACCTCTGGAGAAGCCTGAGCTTTCAGGTTATGTTTGCAGTTCTGCTGACTTCAACAGTTTACTTGAGAAACAGTTGGCAATCCATCCTATTTTGTCATTTTCCCTGCTTCGTCTGCAATGTTAGAGCTCTTTCAGTCCTAGAAGAGCTGTGTGCATGAGGAGAACAAAGTCCTACTGATGAGACATTTAAATGCCATAAAATGTCACTACATCAGATAAACCTCAAGATCTTGAAAAAGAATTAAAAAGAGAGTTTATTGGATGCTGACATGCATTTAATAGCACTTTTGCATGCAATGACTTCACACACTGCCTCTATGCAGTTTTAAATGTCATCTAAGTGTATAAATTCCATTCAAATATAACCTTTGTTATGAGAACATCAATAACAGAAAAATCTAATTAAAGAATAAAAGGCTTGCTGGACACATAACCTTTTTCATATCGGATTGGTAATGAATTCATAGAACTCTATGAAGGATATTATTTCAGAGGAGGACTGACAAGCACAGAGAAACCCCTGCCTTCCACCGCATGGTTTAGTGGAAGTTCCTCCTCTCTCTCCAGCAGCCTATCCTCTCCCTTTGTAATCCTGAGTGAATTATTATCAAAGTGGCTGCATCAAAATACATGAAAACAGCAGCTGCACCTTTGAAAATCCCTTGTTTTTTTCAGCTTGAATCATCTCCACTGGCACCCTTGTCACCTTGCCACAGTCTATTATACCCAAGCCTGTGGCTGATGAATTAACAGCTCTGTGAATCATCCTGTCTAGCAAACTGCCAGCGTATGAGAAGGAACCAAATATCACTACCAGCATTACAGACCACCATGGACAATGTAATGGCACCTACATTTCCCTCAGTCAGTGCTTACCCCAGAAAAGTAGGCCATGGTGTCCTTCAAACCATAATGAGAATTACTATGGAGAGGACTGTCCATCTACATAACAGAAGAAATGAGGCTTGACAGTTCAGAAAATTGGGGATAAGTACAGTAGCAGAACCAATTACTGGAAAAGGATTCATTTTTTTCTCCAAGCTCAGTCTAAAACAGCTACAAATGACCCAGGTCAAAGTTGTTGTCTGATTTTGACAAAATATGCTTATCTGTTTCCAGCTGATGATTTTGCTTGGGAAGACAGAATGTGATAAAGTTCTGTTTGGAGTCTGTCTCTCCCTTAACCATAGTGAAGTCCAAGCTATGAATGTGCCACCTCCCACTGTAAATGTATGATCAGGATCACTCTCATCCCATCCTGGGTTTTTTAATTATATCCTTATAGAAACATCATAAATATAAATATGACTATATATAAAAGTATTTTTAATCTTGTTCTTTGCATTGCCAAACATCATCTGTTTTTCTTCTGGACTGATTATTCATAAATTATTACTCTTCCCTCCAGATTAATCAAAGATATTACAAGCTACTTGATACATACCGTAGACTGCTACTGAGGAGAAAGGTTCTGAAGAGCACTAGATTTCATGTGCCTTTTCCTGTGACCCTCTGCTCCCTAATACTGCAGGGTTCCCTCTCTCCTACTTCAGAAGTGTTTTCACTGCCAGTCCTCAGCTCCTTTCTTTCTCAGATCTTGCAGAACCATCCATCCTGCAGCTGATCACTGAATCACAGAATCTTTGGGGGTTGAATGGGATCTCTGGAGGTCATCCAGTCCAACATCCTGCTAAAGCAGGTTCACCAAGAGCAGCTTGGACAGGATCATGTTGAGATGGCTTTTGAATATCTCCAGAGAAGGGGATTCCACAGTCTCTGCAGGCAATCTGTCCCAGTGCACAGTCACCTTCACAGGAAAGAAATTCTTCCTTATGTTCAGGTGGAACCTCCTGTGACCCAGTTTGTGCTCATTGTGCCTTGTCCTATCACAGGAACCACTGAAATGAGATGACATCCAGGATGAGCAGTTCCAGCACCTTTCCAGGGATTGAGGTGAGGCGATTGGTCTGTATTTTCCTGGGTCCTTCCTACCCTTCTTGAAGACTGGGCTGATACTGCTTTTCTTCCAGCCCTCAGGCATTTTTCTTCCAGTTCTGCATGACCCCTCAAAGGTGACAGACAGTGGTTTAACTACAGCATCTAGCTTCCTTAGCACTCATGTGTGCATCCCCTTAGGGCCCCATGGATTAGTGGGATCAAGTTTGCCTAAATGATTTCTAACCCAATCCTCCTTAATCAAGGAAAAGTCTTCCTTTCTCCAGACTTTCTTGCCTCCAAGGCCCTGGGATAACACTGCAGTTCCTGGATCCTGCAGTTTAGCAGCTCATTAAAACTATGGTTCATCTCTGCAACTCAAAAACTGCTCTACTCTGCCTCAAAACTGCTCTGTAGAGTGTTTGGAGCCCTGCTGCAGCCCACAGGTCAGTGGTAGTTGTTGGAGGAAAGAACAGTAACTACAATGGAAATGGCAGGTTTGGAAGCTGCTGGCACTGGGTAAAAAAAGAATGTGACCAAATCACGTTTATGAGCTTCCTGAGCACACAGGAAAGCACACAGCAGCCATCAGCAGCCCTGCTAAGCTTAAGACATGTCTTGATGTCATGGATACTTGGCTACACCACTGGGAAACTCATCTAGACACACAGCCTGGTCTCGGAATTGCAGTGTACAGGCAGGGCTCGTGGGACTCAGTGGGATCATGTGCTTCTGAAAAGATCTGAAATCTGTGGGAAGTCCCACCTACTGTCACTAACGCTGGGGGAGGGAGGCTTGTTTTCAACATGTTTATGGTGCAATAACACTAATTGCAAGTTATGTGCACTAAATGTAACAAATATCTACAGAAAACAGAAGATCTGCTGCAGGAGATCTGGCTGGCATTGGCCATTGACTGGTACCACTTGTTTAAGTAGGTAGCCTAAAGTTCTCTCAAATATGATGAAATAGAGATTATTTAAGGCCCTGGTGCATGGCATCTAATCTTTCTTTATTTAGTGTACAATACTATAACTGTTATTCTGTATAAATTGTGTGGTATCCTTGCTGAGCTTGCTAAGCCTCAATGAAATCCTGTGGCTTGTGACTACTAGCTACTTTGGAGAAATCCTTTATAGATTTCAGTATTATGCAGTATTTTAGCTCATTAATGTGTTTCACCATTTACTTACTTTATCTGTATCTGAAACAGCTCAGAACCTATGAAACAGCAATATTGAATATCAAACACAGCAATTCTTACAGTGTTATAGATCATACTTAAGCATAATACTTACTATTACTTGCAGTACAGATCATAAAATAACTTTTATCTGGCTCCCCTAATGAATAGTCTGTGAACAAAACCTTAAATGTGAAGGTCTAATTTTCAGAGATTCAGCACTTGGGGGAATTGCATCAACGTCATTTGCATGTTATATACTTAGGCAATTTATAAAAACTGCAATTCACAAAACTTGCAATTCCAACTTTCTTATTACAGTATTGTTTACTAACTATTTTCTAGTTTGTGTCTGTACAAGGAAGTAAGTACATGGCAAATATAGCACAGCTGGAAACTGGGTAGAGTTTGGTTTTTTCTATGTGGATTATGAAAACTGTGGAGGTGATTGACTTTAGAGCATATAGTGCTCTCACCCATCATGTGCACCTCCAGCATTATAGGTGCAAGTTGTCTTTTCAAGGTTCTGCTCTTGGATCATTCTACTTTTGGTAATGTAGCTATGGTAGGTGAAGTACATCACTGATTAGCTTGAAACACTCTGTTCATATTTAATCATTGTTCTTGTAGTTTTCCTCTGAGCTTTAAGCTGTGGCAGATATTTTATGTAGGTAGAAAATGCCATTTTTCTTCTGCTAGGATTCTTCTGGGGAGATGCTGTCAGAGCGCTCCATCACATGTGACAGATCATCACTTACAGAGAATTATCTCCACTACAAAATTGAGTTTTTATCTTGAACTGTCATGTCTGAGAAGTCTTGGCTGTGACACGGTGACACGGGATAGTGGAAGGAGCTGAATTTAGTAGCTGATTCCTCTTCCAGGACTGAACATATCCTATCTCTCATACCCAGTTCTGTCCCTAATCTCTTTAACAGTTGCCACCTCCCCTTCATGGGTCTCCTTGGTTAATAGTATCTCCAGTGCAGCCTCCCTGAGCATTAGGCTGTGCTCACATTATAGTGACCAGGTTTTCAGTCCAGAATTATGTGTTGTCACAGTGTTGACATCACCAGTGCTCTTCATGCACTCTGACTTATATTTGTCAGCTATTAGCTGTTAAAATGTTGAAAATAGCACTGTAAAAATACTCGGCAAGTCAACCCAACATTCTCCATGCAAATAAAACTGGGTACTGATTATAAATCAAGGCTCAAAAAAAAAAGAAAAAGAGCAAAGCGTATGCTTCTGTACAACTGTGCACCAGTAAATGTAAGCACAAAATATTGTACCTTAGAGAATGATGTTTGTGAAATGCTGATTCCAGTCCTGCTGACTGCTGCCTGACAGAGGCATGGGGCTCTGAAATCCAGCAGCAGTCATCACTCTCCTGGGAAATTCGCTACTCACCTCCACAATTACAGATTCCTGGTCTAAGATGTGATCTTTTTTTCTCCATCCAATGAAATTGTTTTTTTTTCAGCAATCCTGGCACAAAAGGCAGCACCAGTACATTATATTAAAAATATTTGAAGATTTTGTTAAATATTAATAGTTGAAAAATTTAATCATTATTTGGCTAAGGACATACTCAAATCACAGCAGTTATCAGCAGTTCTGGAATTCAGAACAGAGAGAGCTGAATCCTAAGGCTTTTTCTAGGATTTTTGTGAGGTTTTGTTTTTTTTTATCCAGAGAATAACACATCTGAGAATAAAAGACGTGTTCATGCCGTAAGCCACAGCATAAAGTCTGTATTATAAGAGTGTAACAAATTCTTTTTTACTCTCTTACTAGACAGGAAAAATACTGGAACTCTCCAGGACCTGGGACCCCACACTAACAGGGTTAATTTGTAATCAACTGATAGCATTTGTATTTCAAAACCCTCTTCACCAATGAGTAGCACGTTTAAGAATGCCTGCTAAGTACATGCCACAGAACAGCTATGTAGGCATTAGTGCCCTCTGTAAACCAGGATCTAGTGAAATCTGATGTACAAGGCATCCAAACACAGAGTGCTGCCTTCTCACAAAGCACTTTTATTTCACTCCTAGCCACCTTCTTCTGAGGGGGCTATTTTTTTTCTGCCATTACACAGTATGTTTCTCCTGGTTCTTTAAAAAGTGGTAGATGTCATTTCCTCCAATTTATCGATGGGGGAAGCTGAGGGCCAGAGAACAAAGCGCCGGCCTTTGAGTCCCCGCACCATTTCCTGGCCGTGCTGCTTCCCTCTCCCAGGCAGTCCCCAATGCTGCAGCCAGCCAAGAAGAGCCTCTGCTCCCCCACGTTTATCTCCATGGAAAAGAGGGAACTAATTAAACACCCAAGCTTATTCAGAAAGCTCTTCTATAGACTGCAGATAGCTTAACGAGGCTGGATTGCTCTTGACAAGCAGGAGAGGTTCATGACAGCTGAATCACTATTTGGTTGTGCTACTCCCACTACAGCTCAAGCTGCCTCCTTTCATACCACCCTCCCACACCACCTCTTGAACACTCTCCTCCTGATCACAGACACACACACCCTCCTTCCTCTCAGCTCTGCTGTGCCAAAGTGGCACTCAGTGGGAAGTCCTATGAGTTCAAGTGGCAAAAGTATGACCCTCAAAGCACTGCATGCATCTAGGTCCAGAAAGAGAAATTAAGTTTGGTGTTTGTACCTGACCACTCTCTCAGCATCATTACTCTCTTTGCCACACCAGATTATACTGTAAAGGGATAAAACATTATCTTTTGTCTCAACATACCAGTAACCAATGGGAAGCATTAGGGTTCTGTCAGGATGGCACTGGGACCATGCCATCCTCTGGTTACCCACATTTCTGGGCTAGTTTATTTTTTTTAAAACATCCAATTCTGCTTGTCTTTCTCTTCCTCAATACTGCGTTTCGGTCCTTAAGTGCTCTTCAGCTTGGTTAACTCCAATGGATGCTCCCCCAAGCCTGTGAGGACTTGTTGTTCTCCTGTATACAAAGTCCTATTTCTAATTGTTTTACTGTGCTCCTTTTTGCTACCCTGGGTTTCCACAGCCACCCACAGAACAGAGGTGGTGAGTCAGAAAGGGAAGTAAAACAGAAATAACTAGAAAACCTCAGGAGTTTTACTTAGGCAGTTTACGGCCTTTTTCTTATTGAGAACAAACAAGTTGTAATGACTAAAGAACATCACACGGGTGAGTTTTGAAAATTATCAGACTGATCTGTTCCAGAGCTGCTTTCATAATACTGCAAGCAACAGGAATCAGGGAGTGTTGAGAATGGTGGAGAGTTTGATTGAAGTGTTTACAGGAGATCAAAAGACTGAAGGTCCTTATAGAATACATGCAGATCTATTAATCTTTAAACCAAGTTGTTAAATACTCCATTTAGAAAGTTTAATTGGTCAGAATGAGTAGGTGTGAATAGAGAAAAAAAAATGTGGTAAAGTCCTACACCCACTACAGTCAAAAGAAGCTAGCTGGGGACATCACCAGTTTCCAAATTCTGCTCATGGGGTATCAGAACCCCATGGGCTCATCATCCTACAGCAGCAGCACTCCAACTCTTAGCTATGTAGGCATAAAATTATTTCACAATGAAGAACATGCCTTTGCAAGAGCTCAATGTGCCATGATTAGGGCTGTATGATTACCCTTCTTGCAAATATCATTCTTTGTATTAATTTCTAACCTTACAATTAAAACAAATGCAAACCTAGGTAGACTAAAGCTTATTCAAAGATTATTATACCATGCACAGGATGCACAGGAGCTTCCTTGATCTGTGCAGCAAATGAATACAGCAAGAAATCAACATTACTTTTTAAATCCACCCCAGAGAAAACTATACTAGGAAATCATATAAATGTAAAGGATGCTCAAGCACTGAAAGAGCAAAGGATTGAGTCCTTTCAGATTAGTTTATTTGATTAGGAGACCAGTGTTAAAATTTTTGGAACTCACATCCATTTTTCATGCTGGCAACTCTGAATCATCTCTCTCTGCTCTTTCAACTTCAAAACAGGAAAAAGTGAATACAGTAACCAGCCATGGAGTCTTATAAAATTATTCTTGTGTTGTACAAAGTGGCTGAAAAAATGGTTGACTCATACACCATTTTTCACTATGCCTGCATGGGCCAGCTCGTGAAAATGTGCAGGGCACCATTCTGGCATTCTTTGCTGCAGCAACAGAACAACATGAAGGTATAAAAAGAAAGAAGGACAGAGGAAAAGGGGAAATTCTGCAACACTGCACTTAAATCCCAGTCCTACTGATTTGAGTAGAAGACTACCATGGACACCAGAAAGGCCAGAGCAGAGCCTGGCCCTCAGCTCTGCTTTGAAGGCTTTTGCCGTTTTGGTGGCATCAAAGCTCAGGAGTGCCCCTTGGTAAGTGCTGCTGGGGGAATTGCTGGAGAACAGAGCTGCCTGCTACAGCTGGCTGGTGTGTACAGAGATGGAGGGCATGGTCCTGCCTCTGTGGCTAAATATCCACTGGCTGCTATGTACCACACCAAGCAAAACCAACGAGGAAGGGAGGAAGAAGGCAGATGAGCCTTTTTCAAACAGGCACTGTTTAACCTTTTTCTTGTGTTCAAAAAAAGATTTAACTGTTAGTGTTGACAGTTAACCTGTAGGTGAATTTTTCCTTTCCCAATTACCCTTTAATTTTAAATTGAGCAATATATTGACACATACCATTCAATGATTCATATATCATTCAATGATTATTGGAGCCAAACTAAAGCTAAAAAGGCAGTCAGATAAACAGGCAGTCAGATAAACAGGCAGTCAGATAAACAGGCAGTCAGATAAATAGTCACCCATATTTTGGGTCCATCTTAAAAATTATATGAACAGTTCAACAGCATTTCAGCACTCTTAAGAAAATAAAGGCCCCAAAAAACTGTAAAGTCAACCTGTGATTAATTTTAATTTGGATACTTTGCTGGGTCTTGATTGCATCTTTCTATAGAACCTAAAATAAACATAGTAAAAAAAAATGGATGAATAATATGGATGAAAAGAATGCTTTAAGAAAAAATATACTAATACATTTGGTGATGAAATCATCATCACTGGGCTAACAATAAAGCCAGGTACTTTGCAAGTGTTTATTCTGAACTCTTTTAACAAGCAACATGTAAACTCTCGGAAGCATTTTTAGCTACACATCATCTTTCAGAGTATCCACTTGACTCAGCTCATTTTAAGACTTTATGGTACATACAGTTTTGGACCGAGCATGAATAATGCACAAAAGTGACCTCCATTTTAAGAAATCAGCACTAAAATCAGATCCTAACATATTTAAAGGGCCAGTTAGCTAAATGCACATATTTCAATATTTTTAAAATATATAGTATATATGTACATTAGTCAAAAACATATTCTCTTCCTTTTTAACAAGGTAGAACTGGATCAGTTCTATAATCAACAATTATATATATTTTAAGAGTGTGTCATGCAAAATCTCTCAGCCCTTATCTATGTGATAATCACTTTTCACTTACTATTTTTTGCCTTAGAACACAGAAAAAAAAAGCAACAAACTGAGTTGAACCCTTTCAATGTTCCCTCACCTCTGTTCAGGCTGTGATGTGCTAAACAGAAACACATAAATGCTAAGGATGCCCAAGACATCAGTTCTGATAACATGGTTGGAGGGCAATACTCCACAGAAATGTTTCATTTGTGATATAAATTATGTCATTCTATAAATGCCATGCAAACAGTGCCAGGGCAGGACTGCAAAAGGAGCCTTACTGGTTTTTAGGCCTCTCTGAAACATAATGTGAACAGCGATGACATTTTCCCACAGCCTACGTCTTTCAATTAGGACTAAAAGTAAGAAATAAAATTCCAACAGCCGAGGTTTTGGGATTTCTGATAAAGTGAAACTGACCTTGCATATTAATGGTGCAGATGGATCTTGATCTAATGCAGTTGTTTTGCTGTAGACAAATTTAAATCTAAATCTAAATCAGATTTATATGTGATAGAATTTGGCCCTGGAAGACTAATTTCACAGTGGCTCAGAATACAGTTAACATGAATTTCAAGTTGCTTCCCATTGACTTCAGGTTCCATCAGAAGGCTTTCAGCTGCCAACACAGAAAAAGACTGCCTGAAAAGCAACACTCACAGGTGTTTACCACAGGTGAAATGCTTCATTTTGCAACACAGAACAGAACTCACTCCTGGCAAGATCCTAACATTAAGGCACACAGTCTGTAACCAGACACTGAAAGAGCTCAGCACCTTCTAAAACTCCTCTTAACCCATACAGTTTGACATTTAAAAGTGCAGGCTTCAAGATGTGACATTTACTATGCAAACTGTTTTCATCCCACCCCATCCCCGCTTTAATTTTGTAATGACTAGTAAATAAATAAGTCCCTAATAATTCAGTGAAGTGCAAGTGTAACGACGTTCTTGTTCAGAGCTCTATTGGCTGTTACAGGGTGCAATACATATGTAGATTTCATTACACTCCCAGTGCAGAAAGAGCATCTTGAACTGGATGAAACAAAAGTCCATGTAAAATGCACGTCTTGAAGACTACTTAAAGCAATGCTTTTCAGCAACCATCACCATCTTCCCTTTTGCCCCACAACTGAACAAAAATTGCATTTTGATTTCTGTAGGATTTCACTTGTTTTTCTTCAAATTTATTAGCTTCTGTAATTGTAATAGTCCATTTTATTGTTAAATCAGAAACAGTAAGAGAACACTCTAGGTTGGTATAGTCATTTTACAATGAGCATATCAGCTACAATACCTTTACCTAATGTTGTCAGAAAACCAAAACAGAATCAGAACAGCAACTGATTTATTTTTTGACAAACCTGCTTATTGAGATATCACCTATTTGGTAAGGAAGAAAATACTCAAAAAATAAAAAAGTTAAAATTTAGTTAAAAGCTTTACTTGTTTGGGAGCAATCTCATAAAACTCTTTAATATGAGCACTTCACTTCACAAAATGAAAAACTATTTACATCATTTTGCTTGCAGTTTGGTCATTATCTACACACATTTGCAGAAGATCTTAGGCAAAATAGGTATGTATCTTCTTCTGACATAGGTTATCAGATTGATTGCACATTTTCCTTTTACATAATGGCTCTCCTATAGTGCACTGAAGTCAGTGATCACTATCTAATTACATTCTCATTTTAATTTATGGCTCAACAATAAAATCCATACCACTTCAAACCCAAATATCCAAGCGGCTGAATTACATATAGTGTGAAACATGTGGATTCCACTTCTTTAGACCTGATTTTCAAAAGAATAATATATCTCACTAGCACAATTAACAAACTGTGCAAAGAAAGAAACAACGTTTGCATCAAATTGCTTTGAAAATCAAGGTATCTTGCCAAATTCTGTCAACTGATTTCCTGCTAGTTACATCTCATTTAAAAAAATGTTCATTTCCGGATGGCACTACAATGAACTTTTCAGTACGCAATTACTGAATTACAGTATCTTTTACATATATATGCTATATTTAGGCCAATAATGTAATTTCCATGTTACACAAAATCATTGCCTTCACAAGCAGAGTTGCTACATACATTCACAGTTTCAATAGATTGTAATTAGCTTCTCCAGTTGTGCTTTAAAAATTCCGAATATTTTCCAACAGTAAGTGCAAAGCAAATGTCCTGTGCAGCTACAATTGGTCACAGAGTTATAAACTCCAAAATTACGAGAAGTGCCTTCTCTCATTCTCCATTTTCATCACCTGCTTTTTCAGGTATGACCTCCAGACTTCGACGAGGCTTTGAGATTTCTGCATTTTCAGTGCCTGGCTTATTAAGTCCACATGAAAGAGTGGCATAATGGATTTGCTTCAGATTCTCCAGTGCTTCATTTTTAGCATATTTGAGAAGATCAGCTTGTCCCTGTAAGGAAAAAAAATGCAGTTAGAATACACATTTGATAACAGCAATCGCTTCTCTTTTACTCTGCTGCTTGTTTCAGATTAAAAGTATAGTTGTCCTGCTAAAAAAGAAAAAAATTTAAAAAATCCAAAAGAAAGACCAAAATCCAAAACCAAACCAACCAATAAAACAAACAAAAAACTCTCCAAAAACAAAACTCAAATATGGTTTATTTGATGTTAGAAAGAATCAAGCTCTTGGCTTTCTCTGAAGCCAGTCGGTGGCATCAGCAATGGGGTTTGGGTAATTTCTGCCTAACAGTTTTCAAGAAAGTAATCTGCGCTGTATTTTTAATCCATGGGGACTATAAATGCTTCTGCATAACGAAAATCGTGACGATTGATTTTAATACCTGAGGGAGCCGTTTAAAGCTTTCCTGTTTCTTTGGTTCCTAGGGATTTTTTTTTTCTTAGCAATGTGATTCACTCAATAGTAGGTCGGTAAAAGACCAATGCTTGTCAAAGCATGAAATATGAAAACACAGACTGGTGAGCAACACATAAAAAGGACAGGGATGAAAAAGACTTCACAGGGCCGTCTGCAGTTCAGCACTGTTGCTATCCCTCTTCAGAATTATAGAATCATTTAGGTTGAAAAAGCCCATCAAGTCCAACCATTAACCTAACACTGCTAAGTCCACCACTAAACCACGTCCTTAAGAGCCACATCACTCTTCCTCTCCACAGCAATTAAGTTATAGGCAAAGCTGTAAGAGAGATTCTCCCAGGCTTAGGTGATTTGGCTCTTGTTCTACAGTCCTCCATCTCTTTGTACTGATTAAAGCCCTCTAGCAACAACAGCTCTCCCTGGTAGCCTGTGGACAGCCCTCCCTGCAACTGGTATCTGCTCACTCTGCCCACTTGCACAAATGAGCAAGGCTGTAGCACATGAAGAGTGTGTCTGTTGTACTGGTGGGCACAGAGAAGCTCCAAAACAAGAGCAGCAAGTCTGCAAGGGCCAGAGTGATTGTGCTGTGCCCGCTCTCCTGAGGGAGAACTGCTGCACAGCTCACAGGAAAAAACCTGAAGGAGAGAAATTCATACCTGAAGGGGAGAAATACACACACACACACACACACACAAAATCCAGGTACTGTAGTTCCTTGAGACTGCCAGTACCAGTGTCCAGTAAGGCAGGAACACTGACTGCACCTTCTCCTGTCATATCTGTCCATCCTGGGTAAATTTTGTCTCCTGACAGACACTTCTCTTGAAGATGTACTACTATCTCTTCCAAAGATAATATGCTTCCTCTCCTCTGCCAAATAAGGTTGAAATGCATCTTTACCTCTTGATTTTAAAAATATAGGAGTAGAGATAGAACAGCAGTCAGACAAAAATATGTGTGCCCTCATGATGTGATACTTCTGATGCTTCTTTAGCAACTCAAAACATAAATACTATCCAATGAAGTGAGCACACTTACATATTTGAGACACACAAATGGAAAACAAATATTACTTTCTTCAAAGAAATAATGTCCCCCTTACCCAAGACCACAAGAGCCAAAGTCTTTTTTTCTTCTGATCACCAGAGAGGAAAAAATCTAGATGTCATCAATCACAGCACAAGCTTCAGTAAAATTTTCTTCTAAAGAAAATGAGGGCTACTTTTTTTTTAAATCACATACTTTTTTCCAAACTAACAAAAAACTAAAAGCTAATTTAAATCACTCCAGCACACTAAATGAGTCATATCTGGAGTGCATCTGTTTCTAGCCCAAGTTCTGTTTTACACGGATTAGTAGAATATAGTTCTGGAATTTTAATAAAGTTGTTTATTATAGGCAGAGCTGCTAGCAAACAGTCTATTAATAAGATTGCCCAAAACTTCTCAGTTAAAAAAACACCCCTGCTTTCAGTTAGTTACATGCTTGCCAAACTTTAACTACTTAAGCTGATACTTTCTATGCAGGATTCTTGCCATTGGCAGATTTGGCAGATTTTATTATTATTTCTGTTTAATATTATTCTTTAACCTCATCCATATGGTTCATTCAGTTCTGAGAGAAATGCCATCAGAAGTTTGTTAAAAATCTTCTATACTTCCTTCCCTACTCTCACTTGGGGTAGAGACTTGTAATTCAAATGACTACAGGGCAGTAGATCCAAGTTATGAGCTTTTAATAAATAAAAATCAGATTTTGAATGTGGTTAGTACAATCAGGATTCCACTCTTGATCATCCTTCATCTCTTGACAGTTCCAGCAATGTGGCAAGACAATGTGTATTCCATTCCCACAGAATAATGAATGTGCATTAGGAAAAAAGTTGGTCTTTTTCCTGGATGGCTTCTCCAAGCCACCAACACTGGGTTGCCAATGCAGGCAGTCCAAAAGTCAGGCTAGAGGGGAGGAAGGAAGAGCCTGAGACAGACTCTGGAGAAGAGGTGGATGGGGGAAAGGAGGGTGAAAGGGAGATCTCTGGGACTGACCTGGCAAGCAGCCTAGGGCTGCAGAAAGGGAAGCTGGACTGCATTCTACAAGGCAGATGCCAGACCTTACTGCAAGCAGAGATTGTGAAACACAAACACAGTGCAATAACACTAAATTTGGATCTGACAGGTGAGTAGAGAAAGGGAAAGATTGAGGCAACATTTGGGATTGGAATACAGAAAGAAAACAGATTGACAAATTTCACCACATTGAAAGTAGCCTGAAAATTACAGGCAAGTAGAAGGGCTAACAACTCAAAAAGAGTGAGAGATTGCTAATGAAAATAAAAGCTGGTGAGGAAGAAAAAAAAAACATTGAGCGGGGAGAAGGCTGCTGAAGGCAATGAATTGGGTGAGGTGATGAGAAGATGAAATTAGCAGTCATTGGGAAGGATCTCTAGAGTGGTAAGGAGGAAGAAGAAAATATTAGGCACCAAGTGGGAACAGAATAGTGGATGTAGGAGAGCAGGGAAGAAGGAATCAGGGGTTAGCAGGAATGGTTTTCAGCAAGGAGCTGAGAGTGTCTGGACAATTCCAATCAGAGAAGATGAAATTCAATGACAAAAGAGGATCTACAATAAAGGGCTGGATTATTGCAGACAAGGTGTTCAGACTAAACGCAGTTGACTAAGTGGTATCATGTTCAGACCAGGGTGAAATACAAAAATGTATTAGCACTCATTAATCTCTTCTCCAATGCTCAGAATTTATTTCTGAATGCCCTTGAATTTAGAAAAATGTTTCTGAAACCAACTGTGTTGTCATTATCTGCTGGTATGTCTTGATCTCAAGATAAAACAAGAGCCAGCCACTGCTACCAAAAATGCCATGAGCTCAAGGGAAAGAGCTCTGCACAATTCATGTGAAGTGCCTAGTTCTACTGATAAACCATCATGAGATATGTGCTGGGGAAATGAAACAGCATGCACCTCAAAAATTCAAGCTGTAGTCACAGTGAACACCACTGAAAAGCAATATAATGCATTGGAAAGGCAGAAAATTTAAAAAGTCATCCAGATCTGGAAAAAAATTGCCATCACACAATCAATTAATCGATCTCAAAGACTTTCTTTCTAGTCAAGTATCAAGTGTCTCTTCTCCAAGGCCTCTCAAGATTCAGTTTCAATTCTTTGTGTTTTATGCATCGTGTTTTTCACAGTAGTTGCTGTTGACTTAATAGCAAACTCAGTTGACTGCAAGCTGGAACGTGGGAGTCTCTTGAATCTGTGGACTACTCAGGGGTCTTTCACCTTCTTAGCACACCCAAATGACTGTAGTAACTTGCTCTGATAAAATTCATATTGTAAAGTCAATACAAGAAACCTACAAAGAGCTCAAACTTTAGGCAAGCAGATTTATCTTAAGAGAGCAGCAAAAAAACTCCACATTCCACAAAACAAAGCTGGCTTGTGCAGAGAACTCACTGCTGGGATCTGAAGCAGTGGCAGAAGCAAACCAGTGTGTTTCTTGCCATGTGGAAGGGCTGTCTTCACCAGGATTTCATCTCAGATTAAGTCAAAATGTAAATTAATTTAGTCCTTAGTGTTGTCTGGCAAGCACACCAAAACACCCGAATTTAATTCCAGCGCTGTGGTTAACAGGCAGCTTGTGGTAATTCCCAAGAGGGAGCAGTATGGATCTAGGCCTTGCAGAGCACTGAGAGAGCTCTCCTCACAGCAGTACATGGCAGCCACTGCTCCCCTTTCCTTCAGCATGCTTAAAATTCACTTACAGAACTGAGCACTATGTAACTTGAATATTTCATGTTCACAGGCTTCGGAAAAAGTCAGTTTTTGGGCAGATGCAAAAAAAGATCATAAAGAAGATCAAAGAACAAAACTGATATTCATTCAAAAGCTTTTAGTAAACAGCAGTAATAAAGAATATGGATTAATTTGGAAGCCCAATTTGGCACCCTTTAAACCTCTCTGGCCCTTACCATTTAATCTGGTTCATTTTCTCTTAAATCATTGTTAAAAACATTCTGTCTGTTTTGAAACTTTTGGCTAAGAGACAGCTTTTCTATCATAGCCCCTTAACAGTTACTGAAAGCAAACCCAAAATGGTTCCTATCAGGTCTTGTACATGCAAAACGAGGTACCATTTCAGAGTCAGTTGGATATAGAATCAACTGGACTGTCTCACCACAGCTACCTTCATAAGCTGTCATGTATTCACTTATTAATTTTTGATTAACTGGTTCTTCACTAGGTGTGTGATCCTGAAACTAAAACTGTACAGATGACATTTGAAACAACTGCATGGGCACTCTTTCCCCAAAAAAATCCCAAGACACTCTATCATTAATGACTGGTCTTTAGCTCAGGATCTGGAATCCAAAGCTCCTCTCAGGAAATATAAGAAGCCACTGTCCCTTTCTCCAAGTGCTCCTCAGAGTACAATGGAACACTGCTTTGAGCAACCTGGCCTAGTGGGAGGTGTCCCTGCCAATGGCAGAGGAGTTGAAACTTGTAATCTTTAAGGTTCTATCCAGCCCCAGCCATTCTATTATTCTACAATGTTCCATGCCCAGCTGATGTGCTCTGAGTGCAGTTTTTGAAATAGGACATAAAGGCCTTAACTTCCTAACTTCTAAATAAGGGGTTAATTAGGAGCCAAAATCTCATTAGTCCAGCAACATCAAGAGACTAGTAGCTTCAGATATTTAAATTGAACAGAGATGTCTTCTGAAGACCTACAGGACCAGACAGCAACTATCAGAGGCTTTACCAATGCTCCATGGTTGCCGGAATTCACTTAAGAGATTTGGTTGAAAAAATTCAGATTATTTTTAAAAATTAAGAAGCTGCAGTCCTGTAAGTGCCTTGAATGTTCCATTTATAGACGTGCTTTTTAAAATACTTAGGTGCAGAACCAATTACAGAGATAACAGATGCCATGGACTGCACACCTTACAAGAGAAAGTAATTCACTTCATATAACATGGCATGTCTAAAAGCTCATAGCCAACAAGAAACACCTAACAAATGCTGAAGTTAGGAGTCCCACCTTCATTCCAAAAACTTCAATTGATCTCTCCCTTCCTGTTTAGAACAGCTCTTCATGCCAAGAATAATTTACAGACGCTGTTATTTTCTTCCTACAGGCTTGTCAAATTCTGAGCCTTATAGAGGGTTTTTCTCAAAGTTTTTCTGTGCCAGACAAGTCCATAAATTTTTACAATAGGTTGTAGGAGTCTGCTGCAACAGCACTTAAGAGTGATTTTCCTTCCTCAACAATGTACTTTTGGCAGGGAATATGGTTATCTATGTTTAGAAAATATGAATTCTAACAGCCTGAGCAGTAACAATAAATAAATTACTAGCAAATAACTGGCTATTTGAAAGAGATGAATATTCTAGCAGTTTACAATCGCTAAATCAGGCAACAGACCAAATTTCCTCTAAGTGATGTTGTGAAGTTAAGTATCCCTGTGTACATATATGGGGTGAATAAGAATGGGCATGTGTGCATATACACATAAACAAATTGGATGGAAGTATTTCAGCTGAATTCAAACATACTATACTCATAGTAAATTTGGCCACATGGCTTCAAATTAAGAAAAATTAAAGCCTTTAAAACAGTAACTGTAATGCATTGCATGCAAAACACAGAGAAATACTTAATAACTGTGTCAGATGTTCTAAACAAAGTTTCCCTAGAATTAAGCTGTCAATTTTGTTATCTTATCAAATTTTCCATTGCATCAACTGCAGTCAAAATGTCCCAATTGAAAGAGAACAATCAATATGTATCTCGAGGGTAAAATGCAGCTTGATCAGTTTGGAAAATGCACTAGCCACACCATGTGAGCATTCCATGAGCCCTCTGTGCAGGAGCTGAGGATGGCACTCGTGGGATTATTCAGTAAGGCTGTTCAGAGCTACACAATATTTCCTATATCATAGTCAAGAGTCCATGTATTTATTGTGTATTTCCATGTGAGTTTTTGTACTATTTGAGAAGGACGTTAATTTGAAGAAGGCAGGGAATTCAACACATAAAAGAAATTCTTAAAGTAGTTCAGATTGTTGTTCTGCTAAATTTCTACTCAAAAAAATGTGGACATTCACTTTTCATCCCTGTTCTCTCATAGTTTTTTGAGAAATGGGAACATGGCAATGGAAAGACAGTTAGATCGAAATTGTGATTGCAGATCTTTTTCTCCAGACAAAAAGTGTAGTGTCTTAGAAACTGTTTAATTTCTGCTTAATTATATGACACGAGAGTATGGTTATAGCTCAGAGTTAAAGAGTTTGGAGTGAAAAACTTCTGTGTGTCACTTCAAACAAATCTCAGCCTTTAACTTTCTGTACATCTAAACATGAACAACAGCATTTAACAGATGCCTATCTGAACTGCAGGACCTGAAAATAACCTGTAAATAACCTCTTCAAAAGGAAGGCCTTGTAACTTCATAATTATGTTAATCCTAAGGACATACACAAGCCCTTCAATGCTGCTCAGAGCCAGACCTACCATGTGGCTTCTCCAATTCCTGGCTAACGCAGAAATCACGACTTCACATTTCAGTCACTCACCAACTGCAAACCTCCCCCCTGCCCAACCCTTATGTTCAGAATGTAAAGCAGAGATGAAGCAAAGGTACTGCTGTTTCAGGCAGCATTAAAATAGATTTGCCTATCCAAGTTGGTATCTGACACCTTTGACAGAAAAGAAGGGATAAGAATGTATTTCTTTGACATTTGCCCAAAGCCACTGAACTGACTCCTCTCTATCCCCTTGGAAGCACAGGACTGACACATGACAAATCCCATACACTGTCTTCAGGAAACTCTGTTCTGATAGAGGAAATGTGATATTCTGGTCCTCTACCTATAAGCAGAATCTGGATGCATATTTTTAGAATGCATTAACTGTACATGCTGTAGTGAATTTCACCACTTTCTGATTCTCCCAGCATTGGATTTGTGCAGTTTAACACAAGAGGGATTGGAGCACCAAGTGACATCATGGAAAGCTTAACAGTTCAAACCAACATGGAAAGCTGGAGAAATACATATGCATTACACTGCTTTTCTGTCATAGTTCACTGTAAGAAGAGGCGGTATGGAACAGCATTTTCAAGAAGAACTAAAAATAAAAACTAGGTGGGAGAAAATAATTTTCTTTATAATTAAAACAGACTTTATAGTTTAATGTAGTGAAGAAGTATTTGATTGAGTGGGAGAGAAGAACTCATTAGTGGATGTAAACACAAAATTTCAATAATTTGAGCTAGAAGAATAGTGTCAAGGGAATAAATTAAGGGAGGCAGCTTTGCTATCTCTACAAATTTTGATATACTCTGCTGAGATGAAAGACCACCGATAGGAAACTTGAACTGTTCTACATTCTACTTTCTTAGAGTCTCTGGCTGAAAGCCTTTCTTATACTTCACCACTACTCTTTCATCAAAATGTAAGCAAATGTGCTTGACAAAATATGAAGAGAGTCTCCAGCTCATATACTCAATTTATTTCAGTCTGGATTATGAACATAATTTGCTTCTACCATTAATCACCATTCGTCACTGACTGCAGCAGTAACAGCTTCTCTTTTGTTTTTCAGCAACTGCATTAACCTTAACACTTATTCCCTTTCAAATCACAAAACAGGGTTTAAACAATGGCATAGCTTCCTTCCAGCTTGAGCCACTTTGCAGAAGTCAAGACTCATTGTTTCACCCAGGTTTTTAAAGATTACCACGGAGCCTGGCAATATTAAAAGTTTGCAAGAAGAAAACGTCAGACAAACGAAATGAAATAAGCTTCCATAACACTACACAAGAATAACAAGTAATACTGAGACTCTGCTGTTTCAGGCTATATAAACCAAAATGACTATGATTATAGAAGTGAATAAATCCAGTTGAACTGTGACACAGAGTAATGACCAGTAACAATATTAGAATTACAGTTTTGAACAGAAAAATACAGTAACTAACCAAAGGAAGACACATTACCTTTAAAATTGTAATGTTCCACGTAAAACTTTCTACTGACTTCTGCAGTTTTCTTTCTTTTAGGCCTTCTCTTGCTCCTATATTGTGCAGGTTTTCATGAAACTCCATTGCTGTGCTGTGTAAAAGAGGGACGAATATAGTATCTATTTTAGTGCATTTTTGTGATCATAGGATTAGCAACTTGAAACTATTATGGCAAAAAGACAGTGAAAAAGCTTCAGAAATTTTATTCTCCAAGCACAAATCTATCTGAGGTAGTAAGATGCAATGTTATACAACATGCCAATATATACAAATCTCTAAGCCAAAATCCACTGAAGCACCTGTTAGGTCATCGCTACACAAAGATGGAGCTCAGCAAGTATTTCCTATAGAAATATAATCTCTAAGCACAACTGAATTTGTTGTATCACATGTAAAAAACCTTTTCGTAGTTGCTATAGGATGGAAACAGTAATTTCATTAACTACTCTAGCCCAACAAATTTATTTTGTGCCTTGCTCTTTTATGCATTTACATCACAGTTGTCCATCTTACAGCTTATATGGTGGAGTCTGCCCACAAAATAAACACTTTACCTTATCCCTGAGAATAAAAGAATAACCGTGAAGGAGGAATGCCAAGTCAAATTGCCAAGGAATGCCAAGGACGTTTTACCACACCATGTAAACTACTGTGTCCACAAAACCTGTATCTGACAAATTCCAAATCAAAAATTTTTGGTAAAATTCAGATCACCTTGAACTGAGCAGACCAACTAAGGTTTGTTTTTACTCTGCACAGATAGCAGAAACATAATTTGCTTTCCATGCTGCTCTTACAAGCCACATAAAAATAAACTTTAAACAGTTTTCTTCACACAGTAGAAGTCAAATGTCCTTCCATGGGTACACAGAGCAACCTAATATGGATTACAGCTACTCTGCAATGAAAGTCACAGTTCAGTTGTGCTCTCAGGATCTCCATCTGTAATAACGTACAGGGTATTTTGAGGTCAAAAGTTGGCAAGTGGTTGTGACATTCAGTTAAAGCACAAATTATACTTTTAACTATGTTGGTTGTGATCTTCTATTTGCCCAGTGACTTCAAAATTTACTTGTATTTATTTACCATGAATAAGCATATAAACTTGGGTTGGCTGTCAATCTGAGAGAAGACTGACTTTTAAGGACATTATCTCTTCTTCATAATCCCTCTATCCCACACTCATGTCTCATTAAAAGAAAGAGAGGTGACTGAATGTTCTCATTGTACACTCCCTTACCTTACTCCCACATATACACACACACACATATTTTAGAAGTATTCACAGAGTCATTTGAAAGGCAAAACTGTTCTTTCTACCTCCTCTTACTATTTTAAATTTTGCTACAAGAAAAATAAATGGCAAATATTTTCACTGAATTAACACACTGTATCATTTTTATTTCAATCACTTCACTATAGTTCTGCCTCTGCAGTCTCAAATATAATGTTCATGTTATATTTCCCCAAAACAGATTCCTAAACAGGTGAGAAATTAAAGTTCATTAACCTGTCATTGCTGTATCTATTTCCCGTTCATATCAACCAAAATAAAAAATTCCCAATATGATTATGGAAAGAGTATACAGAGATCCATATTTACAATATTACACTTCTAGAGCCATCACGACAGTACAGATTTTCTGATCCATACAATGAATTCTCAGACATGCTGGTAAACTTTTGAAGTCCTGTACCTCATTTCCATCTTAACAATTATTGCTTTTTAAGCCAGTGGACACCAGCAATCGATAATAACTTGAACTAAAACCACTCAGACAGATACTAAGAACAGTGCTGAGTGACTGCATGCTAAATGTGGAATTGGTGCTTTGCAGATTTCAGATTATTTTGATGTATGCAAAGTTCCTGACATCACAGATGTGGACACAACCGTGACCATGTATTCTGCCAGCCAGAAAAGCTCCTTTATGTTCACTGACAACCCTCTGTGGTGATGCTCTTCCCAGTCTACACTCATGCCATGACACATTTCTGTCCTGCCAAAGCCATTCCACTCCAGTGTGTACACCTGGAAGCTGGCAGGAACATCTCATCACCCTTCTACAGAAAATGAAACAGTCAGATCATTCCACCAGGTCTACACACAAGTGAAACCTCAGCTAACAGGCACCTCCTGCTTAAACAGCACTGATCCCCCTGTCCTCAACACCTCTCACAGACTGGGCAACTCCTCATCAGCATGCTACACTAAACTGGTCCAACTCTGAGCCTAAACATACACACAGGGACAAGTAGATTTGAATTTTATTTCCACTTCCATTACTAGCTCTTGCCTGATTAACTGAGATGAATTATCACATCTCTTTGTCTCAGTGTTTCCATCTGCTGAAAGGAGTGAATTGTATTTGCTACACAATGAATGGACAATTAAATTTTAGAGCATGAATGCAGCAAACGTTTAACTGCTGACTACATCTCTCTTGGCATTCTTCTTGTATGTTCCCACTTGGTTTTCTTGGACTTTGCCTTAGAATTATTTCATGCATTAACTATGACAAAGGAATAATACAAGTATTAACTTCCAAAATTAAACTTATTACATGATAACAGAAAAAGGAAAAAAGAAAGACATTCTCATTAACAGCTAAATTAATAAATTAAATTACATGTCCAAATAAACCCATGTAAACATGCCTTTAGGATATGCTTACAAAGAAAACTCAATGTTAAATTACTTTTTTATATGCACAATTTTCTGTCTCCTTGCAAGTAAAAATTCAGCTCTCTCTAATTAAGTTATAGTAAACAAGTCACTTTTATGAGGCTTAATTACTTCTAGATTTATTAGTCAANAATGACCACCAAGAATATATAGAATATGTGCCCTTCTGTTTGGATGGTATTTTCTGTCTTTTAATTTTTGCTTACTGCACAAATGCGTTTATCTACAACAAAATTATTGTTGACTGTTGCCTTGAGCCAGAAAGCTGAGATCTAAAGAGCTCTTTTGACTGGAGACCCTTTACTAAAATCCTTATTTGCATAGAATCACTGGGGTTGGAAGGCAGCTCCAAATTGCTCCAAACCAGGATCAAAGAGTACAGGTGGCTCAGGACTGGTTATCCCAACCTTCGCTGCATAAGTAAGGGTGAGCTGACAGAAGCTATACAATTTCCTAAGCATTTGCAAAATGAAAACTCATTCAAGTCTTCCACACTACAAAGACCAGCTTTGCAGTGAAACATTCACCCCAACTATTGCAAAGCGTGTAAATACACTGCAATATATGTAATAAAAAAACAGTATCATGATTCAACAGCAGGTCTGTACAGTGAACAAAATACTGTGGACAAACTTTCCTAATCATAACCAGAGATTTCACAGCATATTCTTCTCTGCAGTCCACTTGTTTATTCTAAAGCACTCATAAGCATTCCTTCAGCATTTCCAAATAATATTTTTCCCATCAGTGATGAATCTCTTTCTGGTTCCCCAGTGAATGCTGGTTAGTTTGAATTTCATTTTTGTCTCAGCTTTTCCCTTTCTCTCAGACCCTTTCCCACAGCCCTGGAATGCATTAGATGGCTTTAACACTTCCTCATTCCCCTGGGAATACCTTCCCANTCCCATTCAAGATACTACTCTGAAATTTTATGCACAATTCTATTCTCCCATTTTCAATAACTTCAAATGGTGTGAGGAAAAGAGAAGTACTATAAGGCTACTCAATGCAGTAGGAACTATGTAGCATTGAGGAGAGTAACAAAAATTTGCTTAGTCTTGCAAAAAGAAAACGAAAAGAGGGGCAATTCCTCTCTAGATACTTTAGACCAGTCAGGTAAGACCTCGGACCTCAAAGGATCATTGCAGCTAAAGGACAATATTAGGATGGATATCCACCAGCAAAATCAGAATTTATGTAAAATTTATTACCATTGTGGATGTGGTTCTGTGATCAGCTTTAAAATGAGAAAATTACTCAGATCAAAAACTCATATTCATTCTAAAATAC